>CBVK0100306102.1:3886-15090 GCA_900067695.1 Picea abies | reverse complement strand
CAGCCAACTGGTGTCTTCCTTCTGGAATACACTAAACTATCTCTCCTGAGATGCACCTCTTCTCTTCAATGACAAGTCATAATCTGCATAACGATGAATTAGGTCATTGACCCTTCCTTTATAGCTTTCCAAAACCCTAAATCATGCTGAAACCCTAATTCACTGTTGATTTCCAAAACCCTAAATCATGCTAAAACCCTAATTCACTGTTGACTTCCAAAACCCTAAATCACTGCTGAAACCCTAATTCACTGTTGACTTCTATTTTTAGTTGATAATGACTTAAAAGCACTTTTAACCCTTTTTAGCTCAATGTTACTTTTTGAATATAACACCTGTGACTGGAGTGACCTCTAGTAACCCTGTTTACCCCTCTTTAGCCCTGGCTATAGTCTAACGGGGCGGTTTAGACCATTAAGCCTCCTCTCTGGAGCTCCTATTTGGAAAGGGACATTACAATATCCCTCCTAGGATTTTATCTACTTGGGAGGAGTTAGTCTATTGGTTCAAATCCACCTATGGGAAATCCAAAAGCCCAGCTGAGCAGTTACGAGAATACAATAACATCACTTATAAGGATGGTGAGACCATCAAGTCCTTCAACTTGCGTTTCACCAAGTTATATAATCAAATCCCTGAACTCATTTGACCATAGGACCAATATGCTTCCATGCATTATTATAATGCATTACCTTCCCCCTATCGTCATAGGCTTGAGGAAAAATCCATTGATAACCTTGGTTCCGCTCTGCATACTTGTTTAGAGTATGAAGAACAACTTGAAATAACAAGTCTTCCTCAGGGAGAATCAGTTAAACAGACAGACATGTCCGCCTTCTTACAACTAGTATAAGACATGAATAATCATATGATAGTGTATGAGAGAAAGGGAAATGTCTCCCCCCTTACCCTTGGAGCTTCATCCTCTTTTGCACCCCACTTTAGAAATCCAAATGAAAATAATTTTCAGCCTAAAGCTATCATGCCTCGTAGTTGGTGTAACTTTTGCGAGGAACACCATGAGGAAAGTACATGTGAGGTAAAGAAGAGTGTCAGAGATAAAATATTTGGTAAGAGACCTCAAACTACCATCATTGTCCTAGATTTTGCAGAGCTGAAAGATGTCATGATCATCAATAATAGAAATAAATCCTACACTCCCAAAATCAAATATGACCCCCCCCACAATTATTCTAGCCCAAGCTCATCCTCACCAGCTGCTACTGTGCAGGTTCATAACGTCCATGACAGTCAAGAAACAATCTCTCCTCTCCCCTCTTCCAAACACAATATTCTAAATCAGTTGGCCAACATCAAAGCAAATGCAACCCTTGTGGACATGGTTGTCGTCCCTGAATAACAAAAGTGTCTAAAACAATTCATGGAAGGAAAAAATTTCATTGTAGCCAACCTCTATGAAGAGGTAGATGAAGAGACTTCATCTGTAAATAAAGTAGGTGTACATAACTTTATATACCCTGTAAAAAACCCCCATTTTTATATTTCTGTAAATATTATGGATAAGATTGCCCATTGTTGCTTCATTGACAGTGGTTCGGGCCCAAGTGTAATGTCAAATATTATTATGGAAGAGCTAGGATTGTCTTGTACAAATGAAAAAGCCAGAAGCATGCCTTCTTATAATAGTCTACAACAAACGACCATAGGTGAAATCAAGGACGTGACCTTGGTTTTGTGCACACACCCTGAAATAAGGACAACCCTTAATATTCAGGTAATTGATATGCTAGTAAGAAACTACTCAATCATCCTAGGAAGAGATTGGCAGGCTTTGACAGGTGGATACCTCTCACTCGAAGGGACACACTTATCCATTCCTTGGAATAGTAAAAACATCATAGTCCTTAGAGAGGGAAGGATTTCACCTTACATAGAAAGTGTTATGTTATCACTAAGAATCACCCTCATACTGCTAGAGGATAAGCCCAATACCCATTAAAACGTTTATGAGATAAGTCTTAAATGTGGTGTCAAATGGATAGAATTTAGTTCAACAATGTCAGAACACAATAAATTCTGGATGAAGTGCATCAACAAAAGAGGTCTTGTTTTAACCTAGGTCAGGGTTTTGAGGATTAGTGTGTATAGGAGGAAGACTTAGAAATAAAATGAAGTGAATCTACCACTAGCTTCAGGCTATTACAATAGACAAAGAAGATAAATGCTTTAGATACAAGAACTTAAATCCAAGCAAACAAAATTCCGAGAAAGCTATAATACTAATACAATCAAACATCCATTGTCATACATCTACAAAACATCATTTGAATCCTTCAATGACAGTAAAATTTCAGAGTGAGGGATATTAAGATGGAAAAAAGAAAGCTAACTTCCATTAAACAAGATTTCATCAGATCTGATACATCAAAACCAGAGTAGGCTTTGTTTCATTAACATCACTAAAAATGTCTTTTACATCAACCATTCGAGCCTGAAAAATTAAATCAATTTTAAAAGGGTGGATCAACAAGGAAGAGCAAGAAAGGTAGAGGGCAACAAACTGTCAGTAGAAGCATTCCATTGGGCATGGAGTCAACACATCCTACAGATCAAAGGCACTCAAGCTCATACCAGACAAAAAGGGATATAATTGATGGATGGAGGTATAAGAAAGATAACAAAAATAAGAATATCATCAAGCAAAGATCCTCTCTGCAAAAATGACTTAAAAGATAACTAGAACAAAGATCATGAAAGGAGGTAATTACTACAAATCATTTGCAGCTCATGAATCTCCTGCCTCATGAACAACCATTGATCTTCAATGTCTGCAATTACATTCAAGCAAGATAGCAAGATAAAATGATAACAAAGAACACAAAGTCTGATAAGAAACTCTCATGAATCTCTAATGGAAAAAATGCTAATTACAACAGGCCCCCAGGCTTACAATTGAGCAGCTAAACTTCTCTTCTAGCTCTCTCCTCTCTTGGATCATGAATCCAACCCTTCTCCAAGAGCTCCCTCCTCTCTTAAATATAAAAAAACATCCAAATGTCCTTAGGAGGTCGAATCCCTTCTCTTTCATTGGATTCTAAGCCTTGGAGATAGGTTGCAATAGTCAAAGAGACAAAAATCCAACAAACTGCTAATTTCCAGGAAATTGTTGGAAGTCATTAATAAATTGTTTCCATCTCACTGCATGAGGTATTTAATGGAGCTAAAACTTAGGTACAGGTGTCCCTTGACATATAAATGATCCATGAGAAGCCATTCTAACCCTCCTTGATAGGTGGCAACCTTCCAACAAGGTGAATATCCAATCAGCTATGCAAAACAGAGAAATTGCAGCACATTTCGCAGCGCACTGGTGTTTTAATTGTTTCTCTCAAATTCCAAAATGAGTTAGGATGAAATTTGGTCAACATGTCAAAAGGGATATCATTTTCCTCCACAAAAAATTTCAGAGAAACACACTTCGTCGTTTTGGTTTTATGATCAAATTTGTAACAGTAACCGCTACAGGAAATTTCATAGCGCCTTTTTTGTTTATGGATAGGTGATTATGTAGTGCCTTTGGTAGCTCAACTACAAAACAATCTCTGTAGACGATTCCATAGCGCCAGGTGCTATGAAATCTCCTTGTTTTTCTGTGTGATGCAACAACTCTTCAAAAACACAAAAATTCTTAGTTGATGGATTATGAGATTGTAGATGCCTCCAGTAGGTGCAATTAGAATATTAACTTAACACTTAACGTTTGCAAAAAATAATCACCATAAAAAATGGATCATCATCATCTCCAATTTCCCTCGGCCAACCAATCTGCAACAGATTCTGCAGCGCCTGTCCGAACTAGGAGTAGAATTCAAATCACACAAAAATTCTTAGTTGATGGATTATGAGATTGTAGATGCCTCCAGTAGGTGCAATTAGAATATTTACTTAACACTTAACGTTTGCAAAAAATAATCACCATAAAAAATGGATCATCATCATCTCCAATTTCCCTCGGCCAACCAATCTGCAACAGATTCTGCAGCGCCTGTCCGAACTAGGAGTAGAATTCAAATCTTTGATAAAACAATTAGTCAACTTTAATGACCAAATCTCAATTATTTCCTTTTAAAACATGGAGGCTGAAAACAAGGAGATCGACTGACGCTGGCTTCATAAATGCAATAATGGAAATGAGGCAAGATGCACTTCAAGATGCGCTACAAAATCTCCTGATTCATTGGTGTTGCGAAATGACCAAATTTGCTACTGCAAACTCTGTGCTAACATTTGGCTCCATGGGGGATGGCATGCTTCCTGCGAGCTGCCAAGAACGTGAAGACCAATGGCCTTATACATCTTCATCATTGTCCAGGAAACCTGTATGCCTGAGAGTGCCTTTGCTCTTTATTTGAAATTGAAAATATCACATACTGGAAACAAAATCACCGCAAACAAGAAACTCGATAACCGAGCTTTATTCTTCCTACTCCTACTCTATCCAACTGCTTCCTCTAGATCAGGTAAAATCATGCTTCCAATGAATCCATATAAGAAATTGATTAACAAGACAAACTCTTTGTATGTGTTTCAACAAAATGAAGACTAGAACAAAAATCAACACTTGATTGTAAGTTTGATTTTTCAGATTTATCATGAAACGAAGACTAAAACCTTGAATCCATGAATTCCTCCATATAGATAGCAGCTGGATCATGAAAAGAAAAAGAAGTGAAATTATGACAATAAAAGGTTACCTCAGCCTGATATTGTTCCAACTAAAGATCAATTATTCTCGGCATATTCTCTTTCCCATGGAGGCTGCCACTTTCATCTATCTGCAAATCTGAACATGGTTGTAGACTTATTTCACTACTAGTCATAGGTTGTTTGATGTTGTCTGCAGATCCAGGATGGATGATTTCCTCACAATGTTGTTCCTTAATGAATAAAAGAAAAAGAAGTGAAATTAGGACAATAAAAGGTTACCTCAGCCTGATATTGTTCCAACTAAAGATCAAATATTCTCGGCATATTCTCTTTCCCATGGAGGCTGCCACTTTCATCTATCTGCAAATCTGAACATGGTTGTAGACTTATTTCACTACTAGTCATAGGTTGTTTGATGTTGTCTGCAGATCCAGGATGGATGATTTCCTCACAATGTTGTTCCTTAATGAATGAAGAAAAAGGATATATAGTATGGTCTTGAAATTCCTTCATATCCTCATCAAAATCTGATTCATAGCTGTCATCCACCGACTAGTTGCTCCTTAAGTAAAAAAAATTGTGATGTAGGGATATGCTCTTCTTCATCTGAATACTCATAAAAAATAGGTTGTTCGTTTTCAACATTTGAAACAACTTATTCATCATAAGTCGGGATGCTAAAGACATTTGTTTCAAGAACAAAAATATCCTCTGTATTTTCTTCATAAGAACAACAAACAAAATTTTCATTTGATGTAGATGAATAGGGAAGAGAAAGAGTTGATTCCTCATTCAAGGCATCTTCTTCATCCTCACAGCCTTCATGAGAATCAATTATATCACGATCACAATCTTTATACTCCTCACAACAACTATGAAAAATTAACTCAGAGGAATAAAACTTTTGACAATGAATATTGAAAGCAGCATGAGAATATTGAAAGCAGCATGAAACTCTTTGAGTGAAGAAATGCTAGAAGTTTCAAGAGACTGATACCAAATACAAACATATCCTTTAAGAGAGTACATAAACAACTTCATACATATGTCTTCATGTTGGATGTCAAGTTGTTGCATCAACACATGCAATTCTTGAATATGCTCAACAGGGTTGTCATTCTCACCTTCATAAAATCTGGGCAACAGATCTTACCATTCATCAATTTGAGGCACAAGATGTGGATAACCAGCTATGGATGAGAAATTGAGTGGGGAAAACCTCTTGGCTAGGATTGCCTCCATAGCCATTTAATTTGTCTCATTCCAGTGGAATCACCAATAGATTCTGAACAGTGGAGTTGCCATGGTGAATGTGCAGTCTTGAAGGTGCCCAACTTCAGTCACCATCTAAAGTTGGAGTTGTGCAATGCCGTTATTCCCAGGGATCCTTTAAATATGCTCAAATCCATCCCCAACAATGGCACCAAAAATGTTAGCACTGAGAATCACCCTCAGACTGCTAGAGGATAAGCCCAGTACCCATTAAAAAGTTTATGAGATAAGTCTTAAATGTATTGTCAAATGGATAGAACTCAGTTCAACAATGTCAAAACACATGAAATTCTGGATGCAGTGCATCAACAAAAGAGGTCTTATTTGAACTTAGGTTAGGGTTTTGAGGATTAGTGTGGATAGGAGGAAGACTTAGTAAGAAAATGAAGTGAATCTACTACTAGCTTCAGGCTATGCCAGTAGACAAAGAAGAGAAATGCTTCAGATACAAGAAATTATTAAATCCAAGTAAACAAAACTTTGAGAGAGCTATAACAATATAACAATCAAACATCCATTGTCGTAGAACTACAAAACATCATTTGAATCCTTCAATGACAATTAAATTTCAGAGTGAGAGAGATTAAGATGGAAAAAAGAAAGCTAACTTCCATTCAACAAGATTTCATCAGATTTGATACATCAAAACCAGAGTAGGCTCTCTTTCATAAACATCACTAAAAAGGTATATTAAATCAACCATTTGATCTTGAAAAATTAAATCAATTTTAAAAGGGTGGATCAACAAGGAAGAGCAAGAAAGGTAGAGGTAAATAAACTGTCAGCAGAAACATTCCATTGGGCATGGAGTCAACACATCCTACAGATCAAAGGCACTCAAGCTCATACTGGAAAAAAGTGATATAATTGATGGATGGAGGTATAATAAAGATAACAAAAAGAGTAATATCATCAAGCAAATATCATCTCTACAAAAATGACTTAAAAGATAACTAGAACATAGATCATGAAAGGAGGCAATTACTACAAATCATTTGCAGCTCATGAATCTCCTGCCTCATGAACAACCATTGATATTCAATGCATGCAATACCATTCAAGAAAGATAAAAATATAAAATGATAACAAAGAACAAAAATTCTGATAAGCAACTCTCATGAATCTCTAATGGAAAAAATGCTAATTACAACAGGTCCTCAGGCTTACAATTGATCAACTAAACTGCTCCTCTAGCTCTCGCCTCTCTTGGATCATGAATCCAACCCTTCTCCAAGAGCTCCCTCCTCTATTAAATATAAAATAACATCCAAATATCCTAAGGAGGTCGAATCTTGTCTCTTTCATTGGATTCTAAGCCTTGGAGATAGGTGGCAACAGTCAAAGAGACAAAAATCCAACAAACTGTTAATTTTCAAGAAATTGTTTGAAGTCATTAATAAATTGTTTCCACCTCACTGCATGAGGTCTTTAATGGAGCTAAAACTTAGGTACAGGTGTCCCTTGACATATAAATGATCCATGAGAAGCCATTCTAACCCTCCTTGACAGTTGGCAACCTCCCAACAAGGCGAATATCCAATCAACTATGCAAAACAAAGAAATTGCATCACATTTCGCAGCGCACTGGTGTTTTAATTATTTCTCTCAAATTCCAAAATGGGTCAGGCTGAAATTTGGTTAGAAAGTCAATAGGGATATCATCTTCCTCTACAAAAAAATTCAGAGAAACCCACTTTGTTGGTTTGGTTTTAGGATCAAATTTGTAACAATAACCGCTATAGGAAATTCTATAGCGCCCTCCTATAAAACTGTTATGAAGATTCCATATTGCCTTTTCTGTGTCTGGATAGGTGATTCTATAGCACCTTTTTTGTGTCTGGATAGGTGATTTTGTAGTGCCTTTGGTAGCTCAACTACAAAATAGTATGTGTAGACGATTCCGTAGCGCCAAGCGCTACAAAATCTCTGTGTTTTTCTGTGTGATGCAACATCTCTTCAAAAACACAAAAAATTCTTAGTTGATGGATTATGAGATTGTAGATGCCTCCAGTAGGTCAATTAGAATATTTCCTTAACACTTCAAGTTTGAAAAACTAATCACCATAAAAAATGGATCATCATCATCTCCAATTTCCCTCTGCCAGCCAATCTGCAGCAGATTCCGCAACGCCTGTTTGAACTAGGAGTAGAATTCAAATCTTTGATAAAACAGTTAGAAAACTTTAATGACCAAATATCAATTAGTTCCTTTTAAAACATGGATGCTGAAAACAATGAGATCGACTGACACCAACTTCATAAATTCAATAATTCCAATGAGGGAAGATGCACTACGAAATTTCCTGATTCACCGATGCTGCGAAATGACCAAATTTGCTACTGCAAAGTCTGTGCTAATATGTTCCACAACCTAATGTGAATTATATCGAAGAGGACTTAGGGGTGTATTCCATCTTTACCGAGGAGGACAACACTCCCTTGGAACAAATAGACTTAGACGATGGTATGTGGCATATGCACTTTGATGGTTCATGCTCTAATGAAGGAAACAAAGATGGCATTATCTTGTACTCTCTTGTGGGGAAAATTCATAACTTTTCTTATATGTTAGAGTTTGCTTGCATAAACATTGTCACTGAATTCAAAGATTTATTATTAGGCATTGAAAACACCTATAATCTGGGTTGTGCTCACCTTACAGTTTTTGGGGATTGTGAGCTTGTTGTGAACCTTGTACGAAAGATATATTCCCCTAGCAATAAGTTGATGAAATGCTACACCCAAACTGTTTGGGCACTTATCTCGAACCTACTATCTTTCAAAACTACTCATGTTAAGAGGGAATTGAACTCAATGGCTGATTGGTTAGCTGTTTTTGTAGCCTCTCCTAATCGACAAGTTCTGCCTCAAAGACCTGATTGTACTTTTCAATCTCTAGATCATCCACACATCCTTGACAATACAAAATCATGGCAGGTCTTCCCTAGTGATGAGAGCATCTGTTCTTTAATTCAAATTGAACCTTATAAGCCTAAGGGAATTATATAGATGGAAGATAACAAAATTCCTAAAGGCTTGAATCCTCTAGAAAGTTCATTTTCATCGAGTGATGTAGGAAACAAAGAGAAACATAAAGAAGAGGAGTCGAAAAGGAAAGTGGGTGGAACCATTTCCTTGAACATTGGAACACTCGAATCTCCAAAGAATGTTAAAATAGGTGCCCAATGTTCTGATGAAGAAAAGTTGAAGTTTGCCAGACTGCTTGGTGAATTTCAAGATGTTTTTTCTTGGTCTTATGAGGATATTCGTGGTTTTGATCCTACTCTTATTTAGCATGACATTCCTATCAAGGAAGGCATAAAACCATTTAGGAAAAAACAAAGACCTATCAACCCTGCACTAGAAGCAACTATTTGAAAGGAGTTGGAAAAATTCTTGAAGGTTGGAATTATCTTTCCGATTAAGTATTCAGAATGGGTTTCTAATTGGGTTCCCATTCGGAAAACAACTGGTTAGATCAGATTATGCGTAGATTTTAGTGCATTGAATCGGGCTAGCATAAAAGATCACTTTCCTCTCCCTAATATGGAAATGATTTTGCAGCAAGTTGCAGGGTCGCAGATGATGTCCTTACTTGACAGTTTCTCTGGGTACAATCAAATCAAGGTAAAAAGGGCAGATAAATATAAAAACACCTTTATTACTTGTTGGGACACTTTTTCTTATGAATATATGCCTTTTGGCTTACCCAATACAGGTGCCACTTCGCAAAAGGCAATGCAGATGGTGTTTGACAATTTGATCGGAAAAATTATTCATCTTGATGACTTAATTGTATACTCAAAAAAAGGATCAAATGGTTCATAATTTCAAAAATTATGGCTAGGTCCTTTCAAGATCGCTTTTGTCCCGGGTACAAACTCTTACATTCTAAAATATTTACAATAGCGATTGTTTTCCTACAACACTAACTGTTCTCACTTAAAACACTTCGTGGAACCAACTTGAAGAGTTTAACGTTGTTTGGATTGTTTTGTATATTAGTAGTTCAATTATGCCTTCATTTTAGTAGTTTTCATTTCTACTATTTCAATTCTTCTTTTACAATAGTTTTATATTATACTTTCATTTTAGTAGTTTTCATTTCTGCCATTCCATTTCCGTTGTTTTAAATTTTGCAGTTTCATTTATGTTATGACATTTCTTGCTTTTGTTCTTTTTGATTTCAATTTTTGGTCAAGAATAAAATGTTGGATCATCTCTGCCACAACGACACTCCTGCAAGGTATTGTTAGTCAATAACAATCAAGCTTACATGGATGTTATGATGTTCCCCCTGAAGGCATCATTGAATTTGTTATCTTCTTTCATTGTTGTCTTATGAGATAGTTGGTTACTTCCCTCTTCTGCTTTCCATTTCTTCATCCATTTTGAGATTCAAAAGAGCAAGTAAGAATTTTTTTTTTCTCCTTGAAGTCAAGAGAAAATTCTGGTTGAATGATTATGCATATAGGGATAAACCCCCTCATACTTAACACTTTCCATGAGTTATTCCCAAATTCCCGGTCATTTTCCATTAAATCCGCTCACTTCCCGTCATTTTCCATTAAATCCGCTCACTTCCCCCTATGGCATAATCATTTTTAATTATATCTTGTTGATCCGATTTTACTTGGTTTGCGAAACCAAACATTCCGAGTTCTTAATCTGTTGGAAACAGATTTCCCTGTGGAGTTGCCAGTTTGTTGATGATTAAAATCACAATGAGGAATTTCGCTCGCAAAGTATTGCAAAATCCCTATTATATAAACTATGCTAATAATATAATACTAGTAGGTGGGACCCCCTTGTAGACTGGAGGCTCAGAGATAGTCATATCACACATTTTTTGTTGTTGTTTCGATGCTTCTTACATGGTTCTATATGGTCGACAATGCAGTCTTGGTTTCACTTTGACATAGTGACAAGTGGATGATGCATTTTATGGGATGTTCTGTTATTCAAAGCTTTATTTTTTTGTTATGATTGTCATACATTTACAGTTGCTATGTTTGATCATGTCAACATGATTTATTACCTGGCTACACATGCACAAGAAATATGTTAGTAATGACATAACCAAAACAAAAGGAAGAAACTCATGGAAAAAATCCTAAAAGAAAGGATCTATGTTTATGCTATGTTAGAAGTTATGTGCAAATGAAAATGTAAGATATGTTAGTGTTAGTCCTAACTATTAAATGGTTGGTTAGTGGCTATGCGATTTTCATTTGATTTATTGTGGGCGAATATGATATGGAAAT
>CBVK0100306101.1:0-15090 GCA_900067695.1 Picea abies | reverse complement strand
GCTCTTCCGATCTCACCCGAAAGGGGTGCGCATAGTTCATGCTGACCAGGAGAATATCACCATGCTAAAATTCATTGATTTAACCTTGGAGATCGCAAGGTATACAGTATGCTAGCCCCGCACAAGTATTTGACTATTACAAAAGGAAAGAACCCAAAGATTGTACCGCAGCAATAGACCCATAACCTTGTGCAGTCAACCCTCCTCAACGTAATGAAGATTCCACACTTTGGGAGGCATCAAGAAGTAAATGCTTGTGTTTGACTGTTGTTGTCCTACTACCATGGAGGATACCTATGGTTGGACCGATGCATCACTGTGGATCCGATTCTGATCAATCGGATCACTAGGCTAAGCATGCAGGGCCCTGACCCATAAGACTTTAACCCTGGAAATACCACAGATCATGCTCTTGCTCAACGAATAAAAGACACATATGACGATCTGGAGAAAGGCACACAAGGTTACAAAGTAGCCTCCATTGAGAATGCAGCAGTATGCTTTGGTTTCTAGCTGATCGCAGGCAAGTTAGTCCAAAACAACAGACCTACATAGGTGACCGGATTTGTAGTTGACCTCGCAAGGAAGTGCGCGGAGGGACTACAAATGAACTGGGTGAAATACCTTATAAACCAGCTAGAGCTTGACTGTAGACAAGTGCGGGACCAAGGGTATGAGTTCCACTTTAGCTGGTTGCTCATACTCATCACCTTCATCGCGTGGGAACTGCCCGAGGGAGCCACATTTCTGGAGATCGAACCCTTCGAACCCCTAGCCGCGAAGTTATGTATGTTGTGGTACTCCAGCGACATGAAAAAAAAGTGGCATTCCAATGCCGTCTTCCATGCCTACTACACTCAGTTGAGGAATCCCATTCAATCTACACTACACATTACACCCAACACTCTTCATAGGTTTCAACCTTTAATGAAATTCAGCGCAGATCATCACTTCACCTACATCACAGCGCACGCAGATGAGCACAAACAACAACTCTAGTCATATTACAAGCTGACATAAGATGACCTGGAGGAGATTACCAAGGAATGGTCGGCAGACCTCCTTGTTGCAGTAGACCTCGTAGAGATGTTTGACATAGATAGCCCTAAAGCTATGTCGGATACACCAGGACTGCGCAAGACTAAGAAGGATGTGGAAGTTCAAGATATCCATAGCACATCCACGAAGACTTCTTCACTCTCACCTACGAAGGGAGGTGATGATGAAGAACTAGGAGGCACAGAAGTTGAACAGAGAAAAGGTGAGGTTACCCCACCTAGGGATGAGGTAGATCCCTCCAAGAAAAGGAAGATTACCCCACCGAGGCCCTCATCCAGAAAGAAAACTAAGGCCACCCAGACCACGCTTAAGACTATGCTTACCCTGGATGATTTTGACTTCTTAATTGCCACGTTGAATGATGTTTCATTAGAGCTCGCAGAAAAGAAAGAAGCAAAGAAGGAGAAACTATTCCATCAGATCATGAGCAAATTCAAAGAAGCGCAGTAGGCACTTCAGTCTAGCCAAGAAGTTTCTATGGTGCCATTAACAACGAAAATATCAGGAATAGGCGATGAGCCCACACAGTTATGCCAGATCGTTGAGAAAGTCAAATCTTGCCTTCGACGAGCTCAAGAAGACATAGAAAAAGCCACCCAGGATTTGGTTCAAGCACAAATCACACATGAAGAGCAACGGAGAAAGGCAGAACAGGAGCAGCTTGACTTACAAGCGAAATGGGAGAAGGAAAAAGACCAGTTACAACAGAGCAAGGACCAGTTGCTAGTAGAGCAACTTGAAACACAAGAAATATTTCACAAGGCACTGCACTCTGTGACAATCATAGAAGTGAAGATGGAAGATCATCTTCCACAGCAGGTGACCCAACTAGAAGAAGTAATCCAGCAACTTTAACAGCGCATCATGGATCTGGAGCTCCGCACCATGCCTGAGACACCCAAAGAGATAAGAGATCTAAGAGAGGCCACTGCTCAAAGTGCAGTTGACCGATTAAAAACTTTGGCTTCAGAATGTAGATAGTTAAGCACCAGAAGTGCCCAAACCTATGAAACCCTCGCAGAGAATCTAGAATTGCAGACATTGGAGGCACAGCTCCATGAAGCAAAGTAGTATGCAGATGTACTACAAGCGCAGCTGAAGTCTGTGAACCCAGTCGAAAGAATGAAGAGGTTCATAGAGAAACACACATCCCAACAACAAGTACACATGCTGCAAAGTAAACTAATGGATATCTCTCAACGATTGCAACCACTCCAAGAGAAGGCATGCCAACTGTTCACTGAACTTGAAATCCAGGGAGCTGAACTCGAACAAGGTGTCATCACTGTAGAACAACGCCTGGAAGGACTGCTCAATGACACAGTAATCTAGGAATTTACTGAACAAGAGGTTGTCACACTGCAACAGGTTGAAGCCACTCGAGCCAAGATCAAGGCGTTCGAAGTGGAATTGGTCAGACATGAGTGACTCGGGACAAGTCACAGGTGAGTGTTGGGGGCATGTTGGACCTTGACCAAGTTTAAG
This sequence comes from Picea abies, assembly GCA_900067695.1. Classification (NCBI taxonomy): domain Eukaryota; kingdom Viridiplantae; phylum Streptophyta; class Pinopsida; order Pinales; family Pinaceae; genus Picea; species Picea abies. The sequence continues at coordinate 12,546 of CBVK0100306101.1, read as the reverse complement.
AGAAATTGGTCATACTTGACCAATTTTGGGACTGTGATAGCTTTCCAAGGAAGGAGCGCAATGCAAAGCATAAAATAAGGAAGAAAGACCTATTTTGGGGTCCATTTTAGGGTTTTGGGTTGATGTAATGGGAAAGGGATGTCGACCCATGGGTTTACCCACATTTAGGCCCATTTTGTAATCTATAAATAGGCAATGTAGATAGTAAGATAAGAGGATATAGTAATGTAGTACATCTATGTGATGTATGAATGAAATCTCAGTGCTAGTAATTGGATTCATTTGATCAGATGAATCATAGAGTGCTATGTGCATGAGATCGGAGAGCTAAGTGTAGGTTGTTATAGTCTGATGCTGAAGAGAAAGGAAGAAGGATCTAGTGAGCTACACAGATCTTTTGTCCTGTGCAAAGTAAGGGTCATTAGAGCTCTGTGTTGTAACTGCTTGACCAAGATAATATAAAGAAGACTTTGTGGACATAGCCCCAAGGTGGGGGTGAACCACGGTAACTGTGTGTATAGTGTTTTGTGCTTCGCTCTTATGTATTTATTTCTTGGCTAAGTGATTGATGTGATTAAGTAGACCTAGTTATGCTCTATGTTGTTGATGAATGAATGAACATTAGATCTGATATATGGGATGCTTAGTGCTTGATCTGTTGAATCTAACCTATATTTATGTGGATAAGTATTGAATCATTCTTAGTATAGTATTCATTGCGATTCTTTGTGCCTTCTGCAAAGTATATTAATGAATGTATGCTAAGGAATAACTGATGCTAAGTGCGCTATAAGAAAGATAATCATAGATCTGTGTCCCAGCTAAGGTTGCAGACACCTGAGTCTTTCAACCACCCCTTCCTCTACCTCGGGTGAGACTTCATCTGCTTCGCAAGTGTTTCTAAAAGGGTCGGTAGTTAGGGCTTTGTTGGTGCACTCTTGAGCATTGAACCCTGGGTCTGCCCCTATGCCAACAGTTCCTAGTTTTGGAGAACTGAGGAATTTGGTGCTTACATCTGGACATCTTGTTCCTTATGCTGGACATCTTGGTTACCAGAAACAAATTACAGCAGTAAGAAGCCAGTTCTTTTAGCTGGGAATGAAGAAGGATGTTGTTGATTACATCACTCGATGTATGGAATGTTAGAAGGTGAAGGTTGAGCATAGGAACCCAGCAAGTTTGTTGCACCCATTGCCAATTCCAGAGAATAAATGGGAAGTGATCACCATGGATTTCATCACAGGATTACCCAGAATGAATAAGAAACACGATTCAATCATGGTGGTGGTTGACAAATTAAAAAAGGCTTCTCATTTTTTTCATGTTAACACAACGCATACATCAGCTAATATCACAGAAATTTTCATGAAGGAAATTGCTAGGTTGCATGGGATACCTAGGACAATTGTCTCAAACAAAGATACAAAGTTTACCTCCAATTTCTGGAGGGGATTGTTTAAATGATTTGGCACAAATATAAACTTTACCACTGCATATCATCCCCAGATAGATGGGAAAACAAAGAGAGTCAATCGAATAATTGAAGACATGTTGAGAATGCATGTGATGGATAAGCCATTTAAGTGGGAAGATTACTTACACTTGGTTGAGTTTGCATATAATAATGGGTATCAAGCTTCATTGAGAATGAGCCCATTTGAATCCTTGTATGGTAGGAAATGCAATACTCCAGTGAGTAGGGAAAACCCAGTAGTTAGAGTGGTACTTGGTCCAAAGTTGCTCAAGGACATGGAAGACTAGGTGGTTAAGATCAAGAAAAATTTAAAGGCCGCTCAGGATAGACAAAAAGTTTATGCAGACAAGAACATGACAGCTAGATAATTTAAAGTAGGTGAGCATGTACTTTTGAAAGTGAAGCATAAGAAAAGCACTTTGAAATTGGGTAGTTGTACAAAGTTGGTAGCCAGATTCCGTGGTCCATTTGAAATATTGGACAGACTAGGGCCAGTTGCATACATGCTTGCATTGCCTGCTTCCATGAATGTGCATAATGTATTTCATGTCTCTTTAATAAATAAATATGTACATGATCCTAACCATGTTATTGACTGGCATCTGATTCAGGTAGAGATGGAGGGAGACTTTCAAGTTCAGCCAGTATGGGTATTGGATAGAAAGGTAAAAATGATTCAGAATCGAGTTATAGAGCTGGTAAAAGTTCAATGGACCTACTACGGTCCTGAAGAGGCTACCTAGGAGCATGAAGATGCCATGTGAATAGAGTACCCACAACTTTTTGAATAAATTTAATATTTTGATCTCTATTTTGTATATGCACTAAGGACAGTGACATGATAAAGGGGGAGGGGATGTAACACCCCAGATTTAGAACCCCCATTTTAAATAATGTATTTGTTGGCCACTATAATTGCTTAATTAACTCAAACAATCAAGTGCTACATAAATTTTCAACCCAGGGAAGTCTGTTTATTTCAAAGATAACCACGCACTATATATGCTCAATTCCAAAAGCTACTTAGAGTTGTCGTAAAGGAAACTATATTAATCACACTTGCCTTGAATGAACTGAAGTTCTAACTTGAATTACAGGAGAGCAACCTACCTATTGCAGATCCTTAAATATTAATCTAAAGAATCCTGGATTACATTAAAATGACAACTGCAATAGGAAAGAAGAACTATTTTGTAACCAGAGAACATGACCCTTATTCNNACCTTGTTTCTGATTAACACACTTCCATGAAAATATTAATGCGTAGAAGGATAACTCTATCTAGCAGAGAACAGGACCCTCTAATTCCTTCCTTTCTAAGCAGGAACCCTTAGCCCAGTCTCTGCCTAGCACACTTGTAGAAACAATTTAAATCTACAGAGAACAGGACCTTCTAATCCCTTCCTTTCTAAGCAGGGACCCTTAACCCAGTCTCTGATTAGCAAACCTTGCAGAAACAATTGAAATCTACAGAGAATAGGACCTTCTAATCCATTCCTTTCTAAGAAGGGACCCTTAACCCGGTCTCTGATTAGAAAACCTCATAAAATCACCACACAAGATTACTAATGAAAATGATTGTGAACTCCGTGAAAATAATGTAACATTCAATAAACTAAAGTTCTTAACAAGACAGAGTTCAGTAGTGTTTCAGCAAGGAAGAATTCATTAAAAGTAGTGTTTCAGCAAGACAAAAGTTAATCAAGGCATAAACAAAAATTACACTAACACACTATAAAACTAACAGGTAAATCTTGTGAAGAAGGTGGGCCCTCTCTTCTCACAAGATTCCCCTGAAACGAGAAGGCTAGAGAAGGATACTCAAAGCAGTCTTTTATTCATCTATCAAAGTATCATATTACAATCTGGAAATGAAGTATGTCCCTCTCTCTGAAGCTTTCTCAATACATAAAACTTGGATCCCTCGAATGATGATTTCCTCTTATTTAAAGAGGGAACCCCTTCGATACAATTGATCAAAAATTACAATGTATATCTGAGTCCTATTCTTAGTCAGATCGACTTTCTAAACCAGAATAGGATGTCCTAGTCTCATGTAATAGAATGCTATTACAAGTGCTGAATGAGGTGTTGTTGTTACAGCTGGAGTAACAGTTCCTTCTCGTTGTTGCTGATGTTGTTTCAGCATCACAAATCATGGGCTGTTTCAGCCATGGGATTTGCGCTCTTGACTATTTCAGCATTCCCATGTAGGAGCGATGGTTGGTGCTTGGCTCACGTGCGACTGTTGTAGAGTTGTTGTTGACCGCTTACTGTGTAATGGCTCCCTTTTTTTTTCAGCACCGTTGGCTCTGGACTGTGTAATAGCTCTGTGTTTCAACATCTGTGACCCTGGACTGTGTAACAACTCTGTGTTTCAGCATCTGCGACTCTGGACTGTGTAACAGCTTTGTGTTTCAGCATCTGCGACCCTGAACTGTGTAACAGCTCTGTGTTTCAGCATCTGTGACCCTGGACTGTGTAACAGCTCTGTGTTTCAGCATCTGCGACCCTGGACTGTGTAACAGCTCTGTGTTTCAGCAACAGGCCCTATCTGCAGTTTGAACTGTTTCAGCACTTATACATTTCTAATCAATGGTTAAGTACGAGAGTGATGTAAAATATTATGAAAAACAGATTAAACGTATAGTAATGAGAAGGGACGTTGTATACCTTTGGAATGATCAGATAAAGTGATAATATGAGTTTAAATGTGGGTGATCAAGAGTGTAATAGTGGCAAAAAGTATAGGAAAAAAGGTACATTGTGTGGTCCTAACATCCCCCCCAACTTAAGGTGTTGCATGTCCTCAGGCAACTTCACTCTGAATCAGAGTCTGAGTATCGACTCTGAGCGTGTAAGTTACTCAAGAAGTAACTGTGGGAGGTATTGTTCGTTGGCGCTCTGAACCCTTGGACCTTCTGTAATCTTTTCCATGTTGTTGTTTCTGTCTTCTTAGGCAACTTATAACTGATTTGATACCTTTCTATTAGCAACCAGAGGATAGGAAAGTAAAACCAGTACCCTATCCAGTTTTCAGCACATTGCTAAACACACTGGATGTAGTTAGGTACTCTGGAAATTGCTACCTCAAGGTTGGTGGGGTTAAAAGGATTGTGTTCCTGTCTCTTCTCAGTGGATTGCTGCCAAAACAGGTTATTTTCCTGGAGGGCAGGAATCTCTATGGATCTGATGATGTGCTGACAATCCTGAAGCACTGCTGATTGTAGCTGCTGAACATGTTCAGTCACCCCTGGTTGTTTTAAGAACTCATAATATTCTGTGACAAAGGTGGCTGCCTTCTGTGGTTCTGGTCTTATCCAAAGGAGGCGATTATCTTCATTGTGCTTGGCAGTCAAAAAGTCATCTTGCCACAAAATCTAATTGTGGAGAAAGGAGGTAAACGTTCGAATTTGGATGTCCCCGACAAGGGGATTAAGGTTCAGCAGCCTATTCTCGGGAATGGCCTCGTTATGAAAGTATTCCTCATAGAGGAGGTGTTGATCCCTAGTAGAGGCTGCTGCAAAAGTTTTGACAAAGTCTGCTGGGTGTAGTACTACATGGGGATTACCTTCTATAATTGATTTGATCTGAAACCATGTGAGTCACTCCATAAGGAATAAGGAGTAGTTGCAAGATGGCTTTCTTGTGGCCAATAGCTTTTGTACCAAATCAAATACCAGGGCCAATCTGCCTTTGAATTCTTTGTTCTGCTTCTTAAGGTCACAAGCTTCCTGGCGTGTCTGCTCTAACGCTTCCCAATTTGAGTAAGTATGATTTATCCAGATTTGTCTATGCACTTGCAGGCTTTTGGCCTATGTTTCAGCATACTCTTTCTTCCATTTTTGTATTGTTGCCTGCTCATCCCATAGCTGAGTCTGTGTTTTAGTGTTTCTAGCAGTGGGATGAGATAAGGTCTGAGTAGATTGTTCCATAAAAGTGGGCAGATTGATCTGGCTGGGAGGTGTAAATTCCTCTATAGGCATTGTCTGTACAGCTTTTTTGACAAAGGTAGGGGCTTCTTTTGTTGCAATGCAGGGCTCAGTCTTAATCTTGGGAGGGCCTGCTGGTTCTTGCGTTTCAGCAGGTTCTTCCTTGACTACAAAAGTTGAAGGAGTAGGGGGGTGCTCCTATCACTGGGACTTGAATTACCTTATATCCTGCTTGATAGTAAATATCCCCACATTAACAACACATATATTCTTTACACAGACTCTCTGTGGTCCCTTCTGACAAGGTTGTTGTACGAGCCAAGGTGTACAAATTTAGTTCCTTTTCATATGCTTCCTTTGCCCTGGCTAATTCTTCCTTATATGCTTCCAGTTCAAATTTTAAAAACTCGTTTTCCTACCAGAGAGAGGCCATTGTTGGTTCTGGTTGGGGAGTGATTGGTTCTCGTGTGGCAGTCACAGCCTCACTAGCTGGTTCTTGTGGAGCAGCTACTGGATTGACAGTTTCTTCCTGTGTTTCATCTTCCTGATGGAAGGAGAGTAGTGTTGCAGTACCCTAGACCTCTGATTCCTGCATCTCAATTTCAAGATCAGCAGTTGGTTCTTATGTTTCAGCCATAGCTGGTTCTTGTGTGGCAGTTATGGTTGGTTCTTGTGTTTCAGCCACTGAATGGGTAGTTGGTTCTTGTGTTTCAACTACTTTATTTGAGGAGAGTAGTGTTGCAGCACCCTAGACCTCTGATTCCTGCATCTCAATTTCAATATCAGCAGTTGGTTCTTGTGTTTCAGCCGTAGCTGGTTCTTGTGTGGTAGCTATGGCTGGTTCTTGTGTTTCATCCACTGAATGGGTAGCTGGTTCTTGTGTTTCAGCTATGGAATGGGTAGTTGGTTTTTGTGTTTCAGCTACTTTATTTGAGACAGATGGTGTGGCAGCACCCTGGGTATCTGGTTCTTGTGTTTCAGTGCCCGTGGGTGAAATAGGCAAAGATCCCGGGATTTGGGAGGTTGGAGGTGTATGGGGTATCAGTCGAATAGGTTGGGGGTCTAGGGTAGTGGCAATGATGGGTGGCCTTGTTGAGGCCCTTGTTCTCTTTTTTTGTAAGAAGGCCGGGAAGGAGGGAATTTGTTTTCATTTTCGTGAGGGTCTTTCCTCAATGATGGGGTAGGGGGAATTATCTGGCTCAGAGTCATCGCTAAGAATATGAAGGGCGGGAGTGGATGATTCTGGTAAGGTATGAGGCGGGCTTGGTATAGTAGGGGAATTGATTGGACTGATAGGTTCTGTGGGCGGGCTATTGGGTACTTCTGGGGAGTCTGGGGGATTTTGTTGTTGCTGCTCCTGGGGGTTTATAGGTGGGTTGTTTAGTGGAGGGTTTTGTTGAGAAAAAACCCTTTGAATGATCAGTTGGACAAGACGGTGATGGGTGAGTGAAAGGGTGGGATATTTAGCCTTTCTGCAGTAGTGTGCCATATTTTTCAGACAGCCCAGTAAATAATAAGAAATATCCACTCGTCTATTATGTCGTAAATGAGATAACAGAAGAAATTCGTGTTGATAAACTACCTGGTATCGGCCCTCGCAGGTTAGGTAATGTTTGATGAATCTTGCAACTTCCAGCCATGGGGGTGGCAATGAGCTGAGTTGAACACCCCTACCTTTAAGTTCAATTCGTTCTTCTGGCAAGAATAAGTTCTGCTGAGCATTCTGGATGATATGTTTACGACTGAACATGCGAGTGTCGTCAGTAGGAAGGCCTGAGACCTGTGCTATATCATCTTCTGTTACTGAAATTCGTACCCCTTGGATGACAGAATGGTCTACCTGAAGGTTTTGGGCGAATTGCAGGACCTGTTGTTCATTATACCACTGGAGTCTCTGAAAGTAACTGAGCCATCCTACCTGCTGAAAGATTTGATAAGCTACTGGATAATGTTCTAGCAGCGTTGTGGTGGCGGGCTCGTTTCGTATGACAGAACCTCCCATAGCTACCAACTTGGTAGGATACAGCGTCAAAGAGTTTGAGTATCAGCTTCTGTGCAGAGTGAGTTTTCCGAGCGACGTTATGCAAAATGGCGGTCAAATGCGCAAAAGGGTGGTGAAATAGGGGTGGTGGTGGTGGATTCATGCGAAATGATGGTATAGAAAGTTTGATGTGTCCTCCCTTCTCATCAAGTGTGGATAATAAATGATTGCACTCGAGTGGTCATAATGGTTTAGAATCTTCCCATTAACTATAGCCTTACTGAATTACATAAAATTTACATACCTCACCTTACCTTTTGATTCGTTCTGCAAACAAAATATCATGCATGTCCATGGTAGTCCTGCAGTGGTCGTGGCAGAGAATTTTGATCTAATAGATGAATTGTGTCGAGGGTTTGCTGATTGGAAAGACGAACTATAGTATGAGAGCGTAGAAGCTTGCTGACAGATGATGTTGAAAAATTGGTGTTTCATCAACGGAGAAGAACGAAACAATTGCTGGACGGTGTTGTTTCGGTGTGAAGAACTGTTGAACAATGGTGTTTCAGCAACAAGAAAAACGGGGCGAAACAATTGTTGGATGGGGTTGTTTCATCGATGAAGAAAGTGAGGAGTTGCTGGACTGTAGTGTTTCGGCAGTAGGAAGAACAAAAATTGTTGAACAGTGGTGTTTCAGCATCGAGAAAAATGATGAAAAGTTGTTGGCAATGGTGTTTCAGCAACGGAAAAGAAAAGGCGAAACAATTGTTGGACGGTGTTGTTTCGTCGATGAAGAATGGTGAGGAAATGGCGGACTGTAGTGTTTTGGCGGTAGGAAGAACAAAAAGTGTTGAACAGTGGTGTTTCAGCATCAGGAAAAATGATGAAAAGTTGCTGGCAATAGTGTTTCAGCAACGGAAAAGAAAAGGCGAAACAATTGTTGGATGGTGTTTTTTTTCGTCGATGAAGAATGGTGAGGAACTGGGGAAAAGTCAGTGATGGAGGGATTAGGTGTGGGGTTGGTGGTAACGGTGTTTCAGTAATGCAAGAAAGGGAGTGAATTGCTGACAGTGGTGTTTCATCATCGGAGGAAAGTCAAGAGTGCTGAACAGTGGTGTTTCAGCATCAGAGTAAAGTCAGGAGTGTTGAACAGTGGTGCTTCAGCATTGGAGGAAGCTTGTCTCCTTGAAGTAGGATCGTCCTTTCCTAGTGGCCTGTGCTTCGATTCGGGAATCTGCAAAAATTGATTGTAACATGGTATTTCTTGACAGGGATTATTAGTGAATAACATCTAATCTAATACTAAATAAATTAACTTAAAAGAATTAATTGCAATGAGGGGTAGAAGCCCCTTCTAAGAAGAGGTAATGGGCATCTGCCATGCATGTGGCCTTAAAATCTTCTTTGGAAATAGGGTGCTGGTACAGACGGAGTCGATGACCATTTACAAGTAGCGGAGTTTTGGAGTCATCGATTGTGAGGAGGCTTACTGTTCCATTGGGGAAAACAGTGTCTACTTCGTAAGGTCCAAGCCATCTTGTACGCAGTTTCCCTTGAAATTCTTTGAACCGGGAATCATATAGTAGGGCCCAATTACCTTTTTGGAACTGCTTGTTCTTGATATTTTTGTCATGCCATTTTGATCTTTGCTGTTGAATTATGGTTGTCTGTTGAATGGAATCTAATCTTTTCTCCTCCAATTCATTAAGTTGCTGCAACCTGGCTGTTTGTGCATCAGTTAAATCAAGATTGACAGCTAAAGCAGTCCTTAAGGTTTTTATCTCAAATTCCACTGGAAAGACAACACTTTTTCCATAGACTAATTCATAGGGAGAGAATCCTGTAGTATTTCTCCAGGTAGTTCTGTAGGCCCATAATGCTTCCGGGAGCCTGTAGGACCAATCCTTTCTATTTTCCTTCACTGTTTTTGTGAGAATGGCTTCTATTACTTTGTTTGTTCTTTCCACCTGTCCATTGGCTTGGGGGTGGTATGTTGTAGTCATTCTCTGCTGAATATGATATTTCTGAAGGGTGGCTTTGAACCCATGAGAAGTGAAAGGAGTTCCTCCATCTGTAACTAATTCTCTTGGTACTCCAAATCTGGTGAAGATGTCTTTAAATAAGAAATCTATAACTGCTTCTTTGGTCACTCTGTGGAGTGCCTTGGCTTCCACCCATTTATTCATGTAGTCTGTGCAGACCACTATATAAACTTTTTGATTGGATGGAGGGTTGATGGGTCCTATAAAGTCTAAGGCCCATCTTTCAAATGGTTCAAGTACTATCTGGGGGTTTAATGGCATTTCATCTCTATGGTTAGGTTGGCCTACTGTTTGGCAGCTATCACACGCCTGGACATATTTCTTTTCATCTTTGAAGAGTGAGGGCCAATAGTACCCCATCCTGAGAATTTTATGTGTTGTTCTCTTATTAGAAAAATGCCCTCCACAAGGGCCATCATGACAAGCTTTCAATAGATCATACACCTCATCTTCTCTAATACACCTTCGAATTTCTTGATCAGCTCCTGTATGGAAAAGGTACCCACTTATCCAACTATAACGAGTACTGTGATAAATGATACTTTTTTTCTCTCGATAGGATAGGTGTGGTGGTAACTTCCCTGCAACCAAGTAGTTAGCAAGGTCTGCATACCAAGGTGAGTGAGCAGAAACTGCAAATAGATATTCATCAGGAAATGAATCATCTACTAGGGTATCATCATTAGGTGTCAATCGAGAAAGGAAATCAGCAACTACATTCTCTTTTCCTGGTCTATCTACAATTGTAATATCAAATACTTGCAATAATAGTAGCCATCTGGTGACTCTAGCATTTGTGATAGGTTTGTTCATTAAGTATTTGATAGCTGAGTGATCAGTATGGACAAAAGTAGAATAGCCAGTAATGTAAAGTCTAAATTTATTAATTGCATAGATAACTGCTAAGAATTCCTTCTCGGTGACTGTATAATTGAGTTCAACAGGGGTCATATTCTTGCTAATGAAATATATAGCATAAGGGAGATGATTTTCTTCCTGTCCCAAAACAGCTCCTATCGCAGTATCTGAAGCATCGAAGGATATGTGAAAGGGAAGTGTCCAATCAGGTCCTCTAAGGATAGGAGTTGTAGATAACTAATGTTTAAGTGTATTAAATGCTTCTTGGCAAGAATTAATCCATTTGAATTCAGCATTTTTCATCAGTAGTACAAACAGGGGAGAAGCTATTTTGGAAAAATTCTTGATAAATCTTCTGTAATATCCAGCATGTCCTAGAAAACTTCTTACCTCTGTTGGAGTTTTGGGAGTAGAAAGATCCTTAATGACTTGTATTTTGGATGGGTCAACCTGAATTCCTTGAGATGAGATAAAATTTCCAAGCACTATTCCTTCACTCATCATCATATGGCATTTTTCTGTACTTAAGGAGAGTTGGGCTTGTATGCATCATTTAAGTACTTTCTCAAGGTTTTGCAGTGCTTCCTGAAAAGAAACACCATAAGGAGTAAATTCATCCATAAAGATTTCCATAGAGTCATTAAGCATATCAGAAAAGATTCCTAAAACTACTCTTTGGAAGGTTGTTGGTGCATTACATAGTCCAAATGGAAGGACTCTATAAGAAAAGGTTCCCCAAGGGCTAGTAAAGGTGGTTTTATCTTGATCTTGAGGTGCAATTTTGATCTGGTTATACCCACTGAAACCATCTAAAAATGAGAAAAAATTCTTCCCTGACAAATTATCTAACACTTGATCAACGAATGGTAATGGGAAGTGATGTTTTTGAGTGGCTTTATTTAAATCTCTATAATCCACACATACTCTCCATTTCCCATTTTTCTTAGGAACTATTACCAACGGGGACACCCATTCATTGTCTAATATAGGATAGATAAACCCTGCATTGAGCAATTTTTGAAGTTCTTCTTTGAGGATTTTTCTTAAATTAGGGTTCATTTGTCGTTGAGGTTGGCAGATCGGTCGACAATCTTCCTTAATATATATTTTATGAGTACATAATTCAGGAGGAATTCTCTTCATATCTGTGTAATCCCCTGCGAATGCTTCTTTGTTTTCCAGAAGTAACTTCACTAATTGTTGTGTTTCAGCATCTGTCAAATTAGGGTTTATGTTCAATGTTTTGCCAGGTTCAATTTCCACTAGTATGCTTTTGGAGGAGATGGTGTTAGATGTTTGAGGTGGGCTTTCCGAATTGAGGTTTTCTTGATTATCAGACTCCAACAGTGCAGTTAGTTGATTATGAGTTTCTGGGGTCACAGAGGAGGGTTCTCAAATAAAATTATTAATTACTTCATCCTCGGTAGATTCTTTCAGGCTTAGAGCTTGTCCGATAGTCAAAAGGGGTTGAGTAGGTTGATCATCAAAATATACCCATACAGAATTATCATTATTAACCAGGGGTGTAGCGTGAGGGTAGAGGGTAAGCTGTTTAGTTTCATAACCGTTTGAAATTGTCATTGAGCCTGATCTACAGCTAATAAAAGCATCTGCTGTGGCTAGCCAAGGTCTACCCAAAATTAGAAGGTGGCCCCCCAACTTTGTTTTGGGTTGTAGTTTTGTAAAGTCAACTGGGTAATTCCAGGATTCCATAGAGATACTGAGGTCTTCAATGACTCCTTCTGGTTTAATTGTGGATCAGTCAGCCAATTCTAGGATAGTTGGGGTTTCTTTGACTTCATTTTTTAATTGTAGCAGTTGTAAAGTTTCCAGAGTCATGATATTGATAGCGGCACCTAGGTCTACCAGGACTCGAGGGATTATCGTTTTTCCAACTTGTACTATAATGGTAGGGTGGTCGGGATCACCATACTTAACTGGGGGAGTTTTACCTGACATTAGTGCAGACAAGTCTCCCATAACATGGACTGTAAGAGGGTCCTTAGTTTTCCTACCAGGCTTTTTAACACAAATATCTCGCATTGTCCTGGCATAGATTGGTACATCTCGGAGTGCTTGTAGTAGAGGAATTTTGACATATAAATTTTGTAATTCCCCTAGAAGATTGAAGGTTGGTGGCTGAGGTGTTTTGGTTAAGGCTAAACGCTCAGGAAATGGTGGTTTTGATGTTTCAGCATCATTGTTAAAGGATGATTGTACCTTTTCAGGTACATCATGTTCTTTTGTTTCCTCTTTATC
>CBVK0100306098.1:0-15091 GCA_900067695.1 Picea abies | reverse complement strand
TACACGACGCTCTTCCGATCTCACTCCCCAATGAAAGAAATATCCATAGCCCTTTGAAATGTAGCTCCTACGTTCATCAATCCGAAAGGCATCTTTTTGTACATAAAGGTTCCCCAAGGAGTGGTAAAAGCTATTTTCTTTTTGTCTTCTTACATTACTAATATCTGATTGTACCCTGAATATCCATCAAGCATAGAGATTCTCTTTGCATCAACAACTCTTTGTAATATATAATCCATTTTTGGTAATGGATAATTGTCTTTCAGAGAGCACCTGTTTAGATTCATGAATTCTACACAAAGCCTTATCTCTCCGTTCTTTTTTCTGATAGGTACGAGGTTGGCTACCCATTCAGAGTATCTCAGTGGCACTATGATTTTTGTTTCCAACAACCTTTTCAGCTCCTTTTCTATTATAGGTAATATTAAAGGATTAAATTGCCTGAACTTTTGTTTAACAGGTTTTGATCCAGGTTTCAAAGGAATTTTGTGATGAATAATCTATGTATCAAACACCTTCAGATCTTCATAAGACCATGCAAAAATGTCGGCATAATGTTTCATTAATTCAACATATGCTTCTTTCTGTTTTTGTGACAGTTTCCTAGATATTTTTACCAACCTGGGATTTTCATCCGGACTAATGTCACAATCTACTACATCTGTTTCGTCTGTTTGGATAACAACCTTCCTGGAAACATCATTATGATCGAACAACCTTTCTAGTGGGACCAAACCCTTGGGCAGATGGTTTGTCTTCAGTTCAATGATTTTATGGCCAACAATTGTATCTTGAAGGACTTCTGCAACATGTATTTCTGCTTCTCCATCTTTGTCATCTTGGTCAATTGAAATGTTAGAAAACTCTTCAATAGTTTTCAAAAATATTTGAATTTCATCATCATCTTTTAAAACCTGCCAATGTTTTATATTATCTGGTATTGAAGGTCTGTTTCTGGCTTCAACTTTGAATTTCAGAATAGGAAACATCGGAATTTTAAAGTTGCTAGCTGCTAGTGCCAAAGAGTTGGCTTGTTGATTCAATTTTTTGTGCACAAAAGTAATATTAAATGCAAAAAAGAAATTATCCACATAATCCCACACCTCATTTCTGTAATGTTTTAACCTTTGTTGTTTGGTTTGGTATATATTCTTGATCTGGTGAATAATAAGTTATGAGTATCCAAAAATAGACAGCTTCTCTACTCCCATATCTCTAGAATCTTTCAAACCTAACAACAAAGCTTCATACTCACTGATGTTATTAGTGGTGTCAAATTCAAGTTTATATGACATGGAGATAACCTCCTTGGTAGGGGAAATGAAGACAATACCAGCTCCAGAACCTTCTTTAGAACATGCTCTGTCAAAATACATTTTCCAAACAAAATTGTCTTTATTGTCTCCCACTGTAGTTGTTGACTTTCTGACTGATACTTCTGCCATTTCCTCACTCATATAAAAAAGAGAAGAACCAAGATCATCTTCTACAACATATATAGGATGACTAGTGGGATTATTGTGATCACTTACCAAATAAGCCAATCTAACTTCTCTGTATAATCTCCATTGTTCCTCACCAAAAATAGGTATGGTTGCATAGCTAAGGTCCATTTGTAAAGTACCACCTACCTTCTTAGCCCAAGATCTAGAAAGTAACATTCCAAATTTCGGTGGTATGTCAGCCATGATAACATCTAATACCACACTTTTCATAGGCAATTGGGAAAGAGTAACAACCACATCTTTCATAACTCTAAGGCATTTGACTTTCTTGGAGTCAAAAGAATATAGATCATGATACAGTCTAGTAATGTCCAACCCTAATTCTTCCATCACCACTTTGGCCATTACATTATGCAAGGCACCAGAATCCATTAAGCAGTTGTGCAATATCTTGTCAAGGATATTTAATGAAATGTTAAAAGGTGGAGAGGCATCAATTCTATCTTCAATGTGAGGTCCAATAGTTATAGCATGGTTTTCATCCTCTAGATTGACCATATCTGAAAAGGTGACATGAGCTGGAGCCTGTAGAGCCTTGAGGATGATATTTTTGAAGGGTTATGTTTTCATGAGTTCTAATAATGGCACTAAAATTTTGATTTTGTTGATTTCATGTTCTAAACTGAAAGAAGAAATATTTCTATCTAGTTCCCTTATGTCAACAATACTATCTTTGGCAGGTTGTTTCAATAGTTGATCAACTTGGATCTTGGGATCACCTTTGATAATTCTTGTTTTAACTAGTGTATTGACCTTCTTTGTGGAAATAGGTGTATCAAATTTAGGTGCATTCGAACTAGATCTGAGATTGTATTTTTTCCTTTTAGGTTCCTGTTGGATGATCTCATCTTCATCCCCTTCCTCAAACTGATTTGCAATCAAAGCATCTTCATAATCCTTCTATGTCACATGTAGAGGAGATGATTCAGAATCATTCAAATGAACTGCAAGGTCTTCTTCTATATAATCCTCATCCTCCTCCTCATCTACTGCATTATTCTAAAAAGGAGGTAACACCTTTTGGTCATCTTGGTTTTTTCTTTCTCTTGGTAAGATTTGAGGTACATTGTTTGGTCTCCTGAACTGATTTAGATTTCTATAACCGCCCCCTTGTGCAGATCTACTGGGTTGTTTTTGTTCTATCTTCAACCTTGTCATTTCATATGTCAGAGTTTTCAACATCTTAGCCATTTCATCCATTTTAGAGTCAGATGTTGAATTAGAAGATGAAGGCAATTCCTCCATTTGCTTTTTCCTGTCTCTTTCATTTCTAGACTTCAATTTTTCTGCTGCTAATATGTTTGATTCTACCTCGATAGCAACATCTTGCATTAGGTTGAGGGTAGTGGTTCTTCTTTCCCTAAGAAACAAGAAAAATTTAGCATCAAATGCATTGGAAAAAGTTATTTTAGCTTATGTCTCTGAAGGTTTTATCTCCTCTGGAATTTTACCATACATCTGGTTGAACCTTTTGGTAAAATCAAGTATTGATTCACCTTGTTTCCTCCTTAAAGCACTGGATTCGGTGATGTAGTATAAAAAGTCCTTCTTGTCTGCCCAGTGTTTAAGAAAGGCATCATCTAAGGCTATGATATCAACTATTGAATTAGGAGGCAAACTCTTGAACCACTTTCTTTCTTCCCCATTTAGACTTTGTATGAATAGTCTCATCCACACATTAGCATGCTCTACATTGAAATTATCTGCAAAACTATATAATGAACTCAAATACTCTTCAGCAATAATTGATCCATCTCCATTGAATATGGGAAAATATCTCATATAATCATTTGGTTTAAAGACATACATGACTTGTGGAAGAACCAAGGGAGCATACCTTGCTGCAACTATTTCATCCATTCTGTCTGCAACCATATTAGCTATTTTTGGAGCTCTGGGAGTGAATAAGATTGGAAATGATGAAGGAGAAGGCATCCCTTCTGTATTACAACCTATATGTGTTGTCCCCGAGTCTTGATCTTTAGCAGATAATGATTTCTCTTCCAGACTAAGATCATCTAATGGGTTGAGAAACAGAGGATTCTCAAAAGAAAAATAATGTGATCTAAAATCCTCAGATGAGACAGATCCAAGAGATGAAGAAGGTGTCTTTGGTTCGCTCTTAATATCTGTGTTGTGACCTCTCGAAGTTTCAGTCATAGACAAAAAGTCTGGATACTCCTGTTTAATGAGTTCAGTAAGTAACTTCCACTGTTCTAGATTTAATTCTGAAATAGTTGAAGGGAATGAAACTATATCAGACTCAATAACAGGTTTAATTTCAATTTCAGTATTCACATCTTCATCTAATTGGGTTTTGATGATTTTAGAGGATTTTCCTTGAGAAATTTTTGTAGATAATTTTCCCTTTAAGACTAAAGACTGACCAAAAAGAACTATAGGTTTTCTTAATAAATTTTTAGGATCTGGAACTGCTGCAACAGGCTCAAGATCTGGATTTTTCCTAGTTACTATTATCTTATTAGATGATGAAGAATTTAGAGGAGTTTTAGGTCGTTACCTTCTCTTTTAAGAGCCAGAATTACCACAGAGGAGTCACCAGGTGAATAATCAGAGTCTTAAATAATTGTCCAAAATCTTGTTCACCACCAAGATTCGAATGTAAACTTGTCGTTTCCCCAGGGAAGATCTCTTCGACCCTGACAACGGCGCCAAAAATGTTAGTCCCTAAAGTTGCACTTGACTATGAGAGGGAAAGCTAGGGCATCATTCATTTATTGCAAAGCATTTTTTTAAGGTTTTATGATATGGTTTTTTGTAGGGTGATTGAAAACTAGCTCAAGGTTACAACATGACATGAAAATCAAGATTGGAACATAACATATCCCATTGGCTGAATAATAGGTAGACAAATAGATGGATTAAACCAATTTAAGAAAAACGAAGATGGAGTCTTAAATTTGTCAACTCACATGAATTCTCGTCTCAAAATGTCATAAAGAAACAAGACTATGAGCTTGATATCAAAACTTGAAAAATTATCTCTACAGTAAAATTTTCACTGTATAAAGTAACAGTCAAGAATCAAAAAGCATTGCAATCTGAATAATGAATTCAAACATGAATAAAGAAATAACAGAGTAGAAAAAAGAGGGTCTAACCATCCATATGCCTTTTCTATTAAGTGTCAAATTGAACATAAATGCCTTTTACAATGAGCTTCACAAAAAGGTCCCTTGGATCTCCAATTTTTCGACCTCCACATAGTCTTTCCTCTGTCTATTTAAACAATCTATAAAACTTCCAAATCCTATCATCTAGTATATCTTTAATGAATAGATTCAAATAGTATCTATCTACTAAGGTAGTGCACTCAGAAAGAGCTTCTACAATCCCAAAATAGATCACAGCTCAACAACTTGATATTGCAAAATATTACCAACGTTTACATTTGACTCTACAAAATAGGAATTAGTTTGATTTTGTCAAACAGATTGAGGTCTTAGCATCTCACTGACCAAAAATTAGTAGGCTTTTCCATATTTCCTAGAAAACATTTAAATCATGATTATAGTAAATTTCCATGTTACCTTTAGGATATAATCACAACCGTAGCTTTAGCATTTTTCTGTTTGAGCTTTGTGGTAAGCACGACATTGTGCCAATAGAGTCTGAAATTAATCTCCCTGAGTTCTTTGAGTAATGCCCTTTGCTCTTTCTTCTTATTTTTAAAACCTTGAATCCTTTCTTGCGGATGAGCATTCCATTGTTCTATCCGTGCCTTTTCTTTCTTTAACTGTCTTATTTTTTTCTGAAATTCCTTGTTCGTTTCTTTATCAGTTTTGATTTTAACTATGAATCCTGAGAATTATTCAAAAGGTCCAGGTTCATTCAGGTTTAAGGAAACTTTGGTTTCTTTTTCTTTAACTTGGTACTTTGAGACTAATCCCCATCCATGTTCTTCATCAGAACTTGTTGAATCTATAGCTTCAGGCACATGTGATATGCGATCTGAGACTTCAAAGTAATCTTGTTTATCCTCAGGGGTTTCACTGATACTTTTAGCGATCTCTTTATATTTTTCTAATCTGGTTGAAGATCTCATTACGGGTCTTGTAGATGGTGAAATCATTCTTTTTCCTTTGTTGACTAATTTCTTAGGCAATGAAGTTCTTTTTTCCCTTTTCCTGGTACTTGCTTCAGCATTCTCAGAGTCATCTTCTATGACTATGATGTTTTCTTCTTTGATTGATGGATTAAACATGGCCTTTGAATTCAGTCTATACTTGTTGGTGACCCTAATATAATTCCTTCTACGTTTTTGTGATATAGACACACCTTTAACCCTTTTCCCTTTGACTGCAGGACCCCTTTTAGTGGTTGATGGCGTTTCAACCTTGATTGTAGTTTGAGTATCAAGATGTTTATTTGAATCATTTCCCCCTTTAACATCTTCTTTAGAAAATGTTTCAATTTTTGGATCCCACCTAGGTCTTTTACTTCTACTCCTCCTGGTCACCCTGATATCAGACATCTCCTCTTTCACGGGGGTTTCATAAAAAATATCTCGGCTCTGTGTAACGGTATTTCTCCCTTTGCATTTCTTCTGCTTATTGGATTGAGTGTTAGGGTTTAAAGATTTCATGAGCCAACTCCAGGGCTTCTGTAATTCGCTCAAAGAAGACATTACTAAGGTTTTAATTAGGACTTGATGAAACAGACTACTTTTAGCATTGGTGGAGAGTGACTGCACTCTCTTTTTCATCTTTGTCAAGCTTTTGAGTAGAAAATAAGGGAGATTTAAAGGATAATCACCATTTAAATGCATTAGTATCCTAATGTGGTAGATATAGACCAGTGAGAATCTACCTTCACAGGTGATATACCTATGGATCATGATCAAAGCTGTGTGCCATTAAGGTCGAATCCAGCTACGAGGTATTCCCCTTTTTCAATTCGGATTTTGCTTATCTGGAAGCAGGATTTGGTTTACAAACTCTGTAAGAACATGCTCTTTATTCCACCATCTTTTTCCTCCAACCACCAACCTGCAAGACTTTGCAATAGTCTTCTCTGTCACTAGGATCATCATCTTATCGATCTCCACCTCGTGACCATCAAAATTCAGAGCGAACTCCATGGAGACCTACTCATCATAACCCTGAAAAGTGGTAAGGAATTCAAACCACCCATCGTCTCTAAACCTTTGAGCCATCTGAGGATAGGATTCAAGAAGTTTGGCATCCTCTGGTTCTATTCTAACTAC
Organism: Picea abies; assembly: GCA_900067695.1. Taxonomy (NCBI): domain Eukaryota; kingdom Viridiplantae; phylum Streptophyta; class Pinopsida; order Pinales; family Pinaceae; genus Picea; species Picea abies. Next base: position 8,359 of record CBVK0100306098.1, on the reverse strand, counting down.
CTGTTGCCTCCTCTTTGGCGCCATCAAAACACAATTCTGTAACTAGCGCCCTCGGGTTCCAAATTTTCCACCTGCAATATGTTAGTGTATACCATTCCTTTGAGCGAATACCTGCACTTGAATTCAACAAAATTGAACATGTATAATATAACGATCTTTGAGAATTGGGTGATTAAAACGAGTCATGCGCGGGTACACAACAATCGGATTATGAAATGGTTTGAATTTAAATGATTCCAAGCTTTCGTGGACGCATGCAAAATCTCAATCCATGATTTGTGTCATCATAAAGAAATCTGGATGGCAGACACGTATCAAGGCATGATTATTTTGGTGCTACGGGAATAGCATTATTCCCGTAGCGCTATTAATGACTTAGCAAAATTTGAAAGTTTGAAATTCCAACAGGCATATAAGGTTACACCTCGTTTTAAAACCATGTCTTTCAAAATCAAAGTTAAATAAACTAACCAAAAAATGTAATGAAAACCATAAGATACTAAAATAAAAAATTGAAATCAACTGGAAAAAAAAAATTTAGTGTGGGTACGAAGGGTTTAGGATAAGGGTTTCTCACTAAACCAAGACAAAATTAGAAACTAATAGTTCCTCTCATGCTCTTTAATTTTTATGGACTCGTAACCAATGAAATATCCATTTTGAGTGAGGACTCCACCAAGTCCTTCCTTTCATGCAACTATACATACCACAAAACTTTCATTTGGGTTGGAAATATTAAAAATAAGAGCCCTAGTAAGTAATTGTTTCAACAAATTAAAGTTCTCTTCACACTTTATTGTCCATTCAAATTTGATTCCCTTCTGTTGCAAAGAAGTGATGGGATAAGGAATCTTAGAGAACCCTGCTATAAATCTTTTGTAGTAACCATCTAACCCCATATTTATTAATTACTTCCAACAACTTTCTAAAATTTAGCAGTTTGTTGTATTTTTGTCTCTTTGTTTCCACCTATCTCCAAGTCCTAGAATCCGATGAGTGATATGGACTTCGACCTCGTAGGCATATTTTGGATGTTATTTTCTATTTAATGGGTGAGAGGAATCAAGAGAGAGGTTCAAGTGATTCTATATAGGGTAACTTATACTATTTTCTCTTTTCTTATTACCATATTTTGTATTCAATCCTGCTTTGATGTGGATTATTGATGAATGATTCATCTCCATTACTTGTTCAAATGTTGCAGTGAAGGATTTGTTGTTATTTATTGGTGCAAGTGCTATCAGAGTTTTTTTTCTCATTATTTAGGAGGTTCCTTTTGATTAGAATTTATGCTATATGTGTCTCCAAATTTCCTGTTGTGATCTTCTTTAGTATTCCATCTTTCATTTATGTTTCAAAATCACTTATCTGAATCTATTGAACCCTTTCTTTCTAGTGTATAACTTGTGGATATTTTGTGCTGATATTTAAATAGAAGTATATGAATATTTGTTGCACTTCAGATTAACTTCTACAAAACATTTACCAAATTATGGAATCTATTGATGGGTATTGGGCTTTCTCTTTAGCAGTCTAAGAGAAACTCCTAGTACTAAAAACATGATTTGACCAAACTCATGAATACACTTATCTAGGGACAGTTATGTCCCCCATAATACAGTGAGGAAAAATAATAAAATTATTATTTTTAAGAAGTGTTGTCAGTTCAAACCCAATGTTTATTATGTTCATGACTAGGTAAGAAACCATCACACCACATCTAACAAAGAAACCTACACACAATAAAATAGAACATCAACTGAAATAAATATCATGCGTGAAGTATCATCTACGAGTATAGATAAAATATGAAGTGATCACACATAGGAGATGATATACCATGGTAGAGTCATCTGAAAGAGCTCATGGGTGACATGAAGCTATATCATCATATCTCTTATGGAAGAACTAGAATAATGGGACTAAATTGGAAAAAATGAGCAAGATATCTCATCCAAGTAGCATCATAATACCCCTGAGAGAGTGGAGAGGGTGGTCTGGAAGTCTGTTGAGGGGGAAACACTCTAGCCACCATTCATGCATTCAACAATTTTGTTTAGAGTTTGTCCTTGATATTTATAAAACTAATTGTTGATTATGTGATGCATTGTTTTAATACCATGATAACAACCATAGCTTCACCATGACAAGATAAAGGAGCAAATTCTCCAATATGTTAATGACATTTTGAAATAGAATGTGATATTTGCAATGGAAATTTGTTTAATTTTTATTGTATCTTAATCTTCTTCATTTATCATTGTTTGGTTGGATTTGTGTTGTTCAAAGAAGAAATTTATTGGTGGCATATGCTTGCAAACTAACCATTTCATTGGCAAGGTGTTTGATTTTTTGTATGATTATTATTATTATTACTAGTCATTCCTTAAAATTATTAATATAAAGAGTCTATTTCAAAATATGTAACAAAATTTGATATAAATAAGAAGTTATACATAAAAACAGATCACACAAATAAAACATTAAACATATTAATATTTAAAAGAAAAATATGTTTGCAAACTGAAAATGATGTTTGCCTGCAAGCTTCACAATAATTTAGTTTACACACTCAACCTAAACAAGCTCACTTCAGAAGAGAACTTCCCCATTCCCAGACTGTCCAAATTTAACCAAGAATGAATGGAGATATTGTAAACCCACATATAATACCTCTTTTCATTTATGTTCCATTCTTCAACCCAAAAGAATTACGAACCTCCCCATACATGATAATCTGTTTCCCCAATAATAGTTTGAGGTGGAATGAATTTCACCCATCATGAAACTATTTGTTCCATATCAAACTTCCATAGCACAAAAATCATCTCTCCATCCTTATATGTTTTTCTTATCACACATATCTTCTTTCATGTTGTGTGGTGCAAATAAAAGACATGTTACCCACATGAATTGGGTCCATGCAAGACTCTTATTCCACATCAAATGCCAACACCATGCTTACAGATGAAATAAAATCAGTGCAACGCTAATAGATGATTCATGGGTTCATTGTTTAATGTATGGTAGATATGTGGGGCATGTCAACTAGGTTTAACCTAGATACTATTTTTGAAATGAGGGGATTTTAACGTCACTAAGTATTTAAGGATTTTTTTGGTAGTTTATTAAAAAAATTAGTAGGTATAACTCCTTACAAATTATATTTAATATAATAAATTAATATATTTCAAGAGATTTTACCCTTGGTATTGTTATCTCTCGAAGAAAATCTTTGGGGTTGAAGCCAAAGATGCTTGGTAACTTAAGAATATGATAATTTAGGTATGTTTTGATCAATGGGATAACTTAATGGCTAATGAAAATGAAATCTTATCATGCATTTGAATAAGACAATGCTTTTAGAAATCAATGATCAGACAGAGTAATTGGAATAGGGTATGAAGAATACTAGTCTAGATAACCAAATACAACAGTGTGCAGGGTCATACAAGATAACAAGAACTCCTTTAATTCAAGTTCATGAGCTTAATAAGAAGATAACAGTTCTTAGAAGCTGAGCTAAATTGAAGTAAAGTATAGAATAATGAAGTACATGAACAAATCTGACATTGACAGCAAAAGAAGACTGTGATTGTATTATCAAGATAAGAGTCTTAGTACAATAGAAAAATGTATCTAGGATTGAACCCTTTGTTCCTCTCATATATTTAGATTTATAGCTTTATAATAAAAATTCAGATTCTAGAATAATGGATCAGATATGCTAAAGATAGAAAGTCAAAACCATTTTACAAAAAGAGAGGAAGAGATCCTCAAAATGAGGTCAACTCCTCATTCTATGGTCTTTAGATAATGTAGAACCTCTGTGCTATGCCAATAATCCTTCCAAGGCCGTTTGACATCTCGTGAGGAAGTTGAAATTCAAATTTTCCAAGTTTAGAAAAAAACCCTGATTTATTTGTCCAAAAATAGGTGCCAAATCAACTTGAACACCTCTTCTAACTCTTTTGCATCAAAAGTGGATCTTACATTGGATCCTATAATTCAATATCTATCTTTAGAAAGAGTTTTCAAGAGATTTGGCTAAGAAAAAATTTGATATGGGCAAAAGTACTCCTTCGTTGCCATGTAACAGGTTTTAGTGGTTAAGGGAGAAATAATCTGGGCATGTTAACCACCGAAAAGCTCTACTTTTGGTGGTTAAGAGAGGAAAAAGCTAGGCCTATTAACCACCGAAACCTGTAACTTTCAAAAAATAGATTTGTAGTGAATTAATTTGCATGAGAATCACAATGACTTGACTTCTGTGAGATAGAGATGAGGAATAACAACAAACTAGGATTTTATTCCTAAATCAAAGGGATTTCAAATGATAAACTTAAATGGGAAATCATCACAGTGATATTTCTTGGAACTTGGTTTTATGAAAGTCACGTGAAATAAAAGAGTTAGGCAAAATCAAATTTATAATGAATTTCTGTGTATGCAAGGTTTTAAATGCAAATGGACAGATGGGGTTTAACAAGTACCACAACGCATCAAACTTCGATCAAGAACAATCATACCACATTACATCACCAATTAGCTTGATTTTCAGTGGTTAACCATCCATTATTGCATTGGATCATGCGAAAATATGGGCTCTGATCTTTCCACGTTGACACATTTTTGGTGGTTAAATGAATTTTATTTTTCTCTTTTAAGCACCAAAAGCCAAGGCTTTCGGTGGTTAATGAACTCTTCACAGGTTCACCTAAACCACCGAAACCTGTAACTCTCCCCTTTGCTTAAAAAAATCAATTCCGATGTTTGTTTCAAGTTTATTTACAAACAATAGGCTCTCTAAAAAGCCTATAAAAATTTAGAAATAATTTTTTGGAGTTCTCTCTATCACCTAAAATTGACAAAAATGGCAGTGCTATTTTAGGATATAACAACTAGCTCCTAGTCGGGGATGGAATCCTCCCAGTGATGTTCCAAGAACAAGAAGACCTGTGCCTGTCCATTTATCCTAAAAATTCTGCCACTTGCTCAACAATCATTCACAATTTGTATTGTGTTAAGTCCATTGGGATATGGAGTCATCTAGCCTGAGAAACTTATCTTCGGACAACCTATAGCCTGCTCTACTTATTCAACCAATAACTGAAAACAATCTAAATGCTCATATGAAGAGCTTATTCACCTGCCTACTCCTACACTAACCAACCATACTGCCTCCTGGTTAAGTAAATGTTGACTTCCATAACAACCATCCAAGTAACGTCAAAACTGAAGAAACCTTGTCTCTGTCACTGCTCAACAACTAATGTTTGAAATGTAACAATAGTGAATAAAACTCATTTAGGAAACTATACTCACCCATAAACATGAGAGAGCTGAAGAAATCTGAAATTTTCAGGTTCCCTGAAATGTATGATTCCATGAAGGCTGCCACCGGGTCTTGGAAAAATAGATCAGAAACATATTGATCCTCACGAAAAAGCTGTACATTTATAGCAGCCTCTCACTCAATCATGACTGTTCCTTTGCTATAAGACTAATCACCTTCTATTTCTCTTGATATTAACTTGTGATCATTAATCATAATGACTTTCTCTTCAGAAAAATGGTCAGAGGATGATGATGAAACAATGTCAAGATCATAAGAATAAAGATCATTTGAAAAAATATAATTGCTTATGAAATCATTGGTTACCATAGGCTCATCTTGGTTAGTAAACTGATCATAACATTCTGACTCATACCTATTTCTAGAGCACTCAGCAAATATTGAAAAACTCTGACTTGAATTTGAAATAGACTCACATGCTCGTTGTTGTTCACAAACTGCTTTACATTCATAATCTCCATGTTCAAAATATGAACCATACTTACTGTCTTCTTGATCCAAAATGGAAACATACTGACGGTTTTCCTGCTCATAAGGATGGATATTTTTAGAGTATGATAGCATATAATTCCTCTTGGCAGCACAAATGTTCTCTTCTACCTCGTGAGCATCTTCAAACAACTGAGTTAAGAATGAAGACTTCCTTTCTAGTAGGAGAACGACAAGTTCTGAATGAAGACACATAACATAATGTATCATGGTAGCTGTCTCTGTCGGTCGTACCTTCAAAGGCATGTCATGGAAGATGTTGTAAAATCTTCGATTGAAGATAGAAAAAGCTTCACCCTTCTCTCTCTTCAAAGAATAAAAATCAGCAAGGTATGAATCTAGTGATTTGTACTCACCCCAGTACTTCGCAAAAGCATTAGAGAACTCGATCCAAGAGCCAATAGAATAAGCTCTTAGACCCTTAAACCATGCAACAACATCTCTGATTAGAGATTTAGAGAAAAATCTCATGATTATATCTTCATGAACAATCTCAACACGACCAACAAAATCCTCAAAGGATTCCAAGTGCCTCTCATCTGAAACTTGATTCTCTCCAAAAAACTGGGGAAGATATTCATAACAGTCAAGAAGATAAGGATGAAGGGGATATGGCATCCTTAAAGGTTTAAACATCTTCATCCTGATCTTGGTTTGAAATGCAGTGGGCTTCTCTTGATGGATAAGAGGTTGATGAAAAGATTCAGCAATAGTGACAGTAGGTACTAAAGTCTGAGTAGGTTTAGAATCAATTTCAATCTCTACAGAGTTATATGGTTGATCATATTCAAAAGGAATTTGAATACAATGTTCGTCTTTATGAATGCGCTGAGGTAAAACTATTGAATCTACTTCTACAATGAAAGCAGGTTGCAAGATTTCCTCTTCTAGGGTGGTATATATACAAGAAGAATCATAAGTGTCCGAATATACAAAACAAAAAATAATTCTCTTAACATGTGAAGGAAAAAGCATGAAAGAGTTGATAAAGAAATACAACAGTTCATGAAGCAAACTGATAAATTGATGTCTGGATTCAAACTTCAGCCTCTTCATCTTCTGTCAACTGGATTCTCCCTAGTGGATTCTTTGTAAACTCAGATGGATAAGGGAAATTAGAAGCTTTGTAAAACTTCCCTACCAGAAGGGCTAGGTTTTCTTCTTCTTTAACAAATAGATTTCACAAAATAGACTCTATCATAGGCAGACTGGTATGGGTATAGGTATAGATATTTTCTGGTTTTGTTTGCAAAGAATTCAGAGAAGAGGAACAATCCTCTTCAGGGGCAGATGGTTTAGCCTCTTTCCCTAACCTATGTACAAAACAATTCTCAGGAAAAGGATTTATAACAGTAGAATCTATAGAAGGTTCACCACCCTTTAAATCCTCTAATTCAAATACAATTTTCTGACTTAATGGAAGGTGTTCTAGGTACAAATAAAGAAGCAATACCTCTTGATATATTTGATCTAGACATCCTTGCTACTCTGTGTTGGTTGTGGAGCCTGATTATCTTCTTGATTCAGAGGTACTTTCTTTCAGCCGTGTTTATACCCCATGAAGTATTTACACCCTAGAAGTATGTACACTCTTCCACATGGGGGAGTGCAGAGGGGGGGTACCCCCTCTGTGGGGTTCGGGGGGGAGATCCCCCCGGCTGGGGGGTCTGGGGGCAAGCGGGCCCCCAGCGAGGGTTCGGGGGCGAAGCCCCCGAAGCAAAAATTGCCTTATAAAAGTATATNNNNTGTAATTTCATTGTAAATCTGGACTGTTCATTATAAGGTCGCAGATCTAATGGTAGAGATTATGTTAGGGTTTTTTCCCTAGAAGGCAACCCTCTTTTATGAGGGAAATGTATTGCGGATATGGATGCTGGTCAATATTGTATTCTGAGAGAGGAGACTGTGAGAGAAAGAAGAGGAAGTTCCAATGGTTTTTGCTGTAGATTGTACCCCTTCATTTGCTGGATAATAATAAAGGAAGGACTTGGCAATTTCTCTGGTGGACGTAACCCACACTAGGTGAACCACGTAAATCTGTGTCTCTCTTGTATTGTGTGTATTGTGTGTATTGTGTGTTTTGTTTATGCATTTGTTTTATTTTATTGCTCCGTGGTCCTGTTTTTCTAAAAACTGGTATCAGAGCGTAAGGTAACTCGTAGGAAAAGAGGGTTCTTGGTTTGAGTGGGAGCAATGTCGGAAGATGGAAAGTTTAGGGTCAAGAAATTTAATGGCCAAAACTATCAGTTATGGAAGATGCAGATGGAAGACTATTTATATCAGATGGATCTATTCCTACCATTGAGTGGAGTAGCAAAGAAGCCGACGACCATGAAGGATGAAGAATGGGAGATTCTTGACAGAAAGTCTCTAGGAATGATACGGCTGAGCCTGGCAGCGTCGATGGATTTCAATATTTCCAAAGAAAAGACAATGAAGGGTTTGATGGATGCGTTGGCCAAATTGTATGAAAAACCCTCGGCGTTGAATAAGGTATTTCTAATGAAGAGATTA
>CBVK0100306097.1:0-15091 GCA_900067695.1 Picea abies | reverse complement strand
TCCCCACACACTTCTTGCTCTAAGGATTCTGAGACCATGGATCTGATAGCTACTCACAATCTATCTTGACAAAGCAAATCTCAAAGCCACTCTAACCAAGCTAACAATCCCAAGCCAAAAACAACCAACTTTCTCCATGAGAGCTCCTCTCCTTTTATAAGTTGAAGAGGATAAGGNNNAAATCATGAAAGCGAGTAAGATCCAAACCATTCGGATGCCACCTCACCATGGAAGTTTCTCCTTCTAGAAGCATTGAGAAAATGCTCGTTTTTCCCATGTATGAGCATTCTCGCACCCTGCTTATAGAGCAACCTGCGAACCTCTTGCAACCCAGCTACGGTGCAACCTATGAGAATCAGGAATTCTTGCACCCTAGCCATAGTGCAGCATGCGAAAATCATCTTTAATAGGGTTTTTTTGGCAAATGTCGAACATACAGTGTATGCTTTTCATTGATGGCAAGTACAACAGTGAAGATGGTAGGATCAGAGTGTGCATGTGAAGACTCTGCAAAGGCACAGAAGTCCAAGAATCCCTTGGGGATTTGGAAGTGAAAGCTCAAGAGGAACAACGTTGAGGAGAACGCACGCAGCAAAGCTCAAGATACAGGAGTTCGCAGAGGAAAAGGAAGACAGAGATTGACAGCCGTTGGATCTCATTCAGAAATCTCGTCAGTCGTCAGATCGGACAGGAGCTACATGAGTTTTACCATCGGGAAACGCCAAGGTGAAATCCCGAAAGGAGGTTTGACTCATCGGGGTTTCACATATCCGGAATCCTGTGAGCCAATGCATTGCGGCATTGAAAAGCTTGAAACCCCGACGAGTGGTAAGACTGTGGTCAAGGGGATAACGGTCATATGGGCCAGGAGCCTAGCCAGGAGAGCTAGTGCGTAAAGAGCATGTCGGAGTTTCGAGGATCATGTTTTGGAAATGTCAAAGAAAAAATGCAACAAGAATCCCGATTTCTCGATATGAAAAATCCCGGCGCAATGTGAGTCGTCAAATCAAGAACACATCTGAACCGTCGACCCGACTCACGTCAGCAAACCATGTCAGCTAGGAACATGTGTCACAACCAGGTAATGACAAGTGTCAGACTGATTCAACATTTCAGGGACATGTAAGTCACGAATTAGAGTGACACGTGGCAGTATTCAACACATGTCAATCCATGTGTGATGTCAGCAGATGGACACCTTGTCGGAGTTTCAAGGATCAAGTGTTGAAGTTGTCAAAGAACATTGACATCAGGAATCTCGATATTGTGATATGCGAAATCAAAATGTAATCTAAGCCGTCAGATCAAGCTTTAATCTGGACCGTTGATTCCACTCAATGGAGAGGCATCAGGGATCGAGAGTTGGACATGACAAAGATTATTGACATCAGGAACCCCGATTTCACGATATGCGAATTCACGATTTAATCGCAGCCATTGAATAGAGATCAGATCTGGACCATTGACATAACTCCATATCAGAGTTTCGCGGATCACGACATCAAGAGAAATAGAAAACAAGGCAACAAGAATGTTGAAATCGCGATATGCGATATGGCGATTCAATCACAACCGTTAAATCAAGCTTGGATCTGGACCATAGATGTAACTCCATATCAGAGTTTCAGGGATCGCGACTTGGAGAGGCAAGAACACAGTGCAACAGGAATACCGAAATGCCGAAACCCAGTTTAAAGGCAAGATTAATAAAGCTCATCCAATGGTGTAGATTAACCTGAAGGAGATCTGAGGGCTATTGTTGCATGACACAATGAAACTGCTAGAAACCATTGATGGTTTCTACCAGAGGATGTGAAGACACTTCAGGATGACTGACAGAGGAGGTGAAGAGTCTCTGAGAGGAATGAAGATGTTTGTGGAGGTGATTGACAGCTGATGAGCATTGAGGCCTGTAACTAAAACAGAGAAGGTGAGTTCGACTATCACAGAGAAGACGAAGAGTCTCAAACTGCCAGAAAGGCTGAGGAATCTTAGTATAACATATAGTGATGCTAGACACGCGGGGCAAACCACCAGAGAAGTTGAAGAGTCACAATGATGATCAGACAGAGCACTCGAGAGGTGGAGGATAACAGTGCGGAGTCAGCATGCAGAGGCATTGTGAACATTACATGCACAATGTGCATAGAAGCTATAAATACATGGTACAGAGAAGAGATGTGGTTGTTGTTGCGGTTGGAGTTTGCTATGGTTGTTGTTGGTAAAGGTGATTCATGTGTGAAGCAGGAGGAGAGTGTATCAGCTGAATAGAACAGAAGAGGAACGATGCAGTGAATGGACATGGTGCACAGAGCATAAAGAGTGGAAGAACAAATGGCGCAAGCGATGTGTGCAGGAAGGCAATGAGGCAGACAGAGTAGAGAAATGCAGCAGAACAGTAATGAGTCTGGTAAGCCATTGTTGAACATTTTATCACTATAATAAGTTTCGGTAGCAAAGATTAATATTTCAGGGTGGTTGGGAGGTGCTCAGGAGGAATGTTGTCCTCAGAGGTTCAAGTGGGTGCTTGAACACAGGGAGTTGGTGCTTCCTTCTAGTTGGTGCTAGAATAACCAGGGAGTTGGTGCTTTCTTCTAGTTGGTGCTAGAGAAACAAGGGAGTTGGTGCTTCCCTATAGTGGGTGCTAGAGAAAACAGAGAGTTGGTGCTCTCAGCAAGTTGCAGCTTGCAAAACTGAGGTTGTATCCTCATTATGAGTTGGTTATCATATGTATGATACTGTAAAGAATGTAATCATTACTTATCATATAAAGAAAACGAGGTTTTTACCCTGCATGGGTTTCCTTGGGAAATATTTGTCTCTGTGTTTCTCATAAATGTGAATGATGCTGGAAGTGCCATTGTTTATTTCCTTACATTATTGTGATCATCATTCAGTGTCTCTACAAAGAGGTTAAAAGAACCATAATTGTTTAAGCACGGAAACAACTGATTCACCCCCCCCCCTCTCCTCTTAGTTGTCTAACAGGTTTTCATAAGGGAAAATGCAACTTCTTTTCTCAGGAAAAGTTCTTCTCCCTTCTTTCTTTAGGAACTCAAGCCACTGACCCCTCTAAAGACTATAGATAGGTTTACATCATTAACGGGATGAAAATAATGTGTAACACACCTTAACCTTGACAAAGAATGATTCTAGAAGAAAACCCTATGCCTAATAGCCAATCAATGTAGCATACCTCTCTCTCTCTCTCTAGAGCTAGCATAAAAGGAAGAAATTCCAAACCATAACCAATAGAAAGTCTGAGCCTAAACCAAGAATACAGATTGTAGTAGTTGCAGCTGCAGCTACTCCCCAGACTTGCGTACTTACCCACTTTTTGCAGTGTGCACTTCTTCACTGCTGAAATTTTGAGTTGTGTGTACCAAATGAGGTCTAGCTACTTGTATTTATATTGTTTTTCTTGAGTTGTCTTGTCCGACTTTTGATTCTAGAGGCTAAATACTTACTATTAAATATTTCCTTGAGCCGACTTGTCTTCTAGGGTTATGTTTAATGCTTTAGGATTTCTTCTTTTTTCCAGAAATATTTTATTCTTATAAGGGTTACACGTGGGGGTAAATACCTCCTGCCACTACCATAATATCAACAAGGAGGAGAGTAGAAAATTATTAAAGAATAAATGAAGATAAGGGGAAGGGAACTTTTTATAAAAGGGGAAATTAAGAGAAAGGGGTTAGACCAAGATTTCCAAAACCCGAGATATGAAAATAAGTAGGTTTCTTATTTGAGGTGATAAATAATCGACTTCCAAGAATGGCTTGGTTTGTATCTATATTCCCAATTAAAATTATGTTGGTGTTCTTCAATTTCAAGAGCCTCTCGAACAATGTGTGAGATGTAGTAGGGTGACAAGGAAATAATTTTTGTTTGGTCAAAGAAAATGAGGTGTTTAGATTTATGGGAGTGCTCAATGATAGTCGATTTGGAGATATGATTATGGGTTGTGTGAGAAAATTATCTTTGAGTCAGGATTTAAATAATCTGCTAGTTTGGCCAATGTATGATTTACCACAGGAGAAGGGGATTTTGTGAGCTCCTAGGCCAAGCATGGGATCTAAATTATCCTTGGCGGTACAAAATAATTGCTTAAGTGTTTTGAATTGTTTGAAGAGGGTTTTAATATTCTTTTTGGCTAGCATTTTTGAAATTTGATCTGTGGTGCCTTGGATATAAGGCATAGAAATGAGAGCTCGGGGTGGAGAGGATGTGGAATTTTTAGAGTTAGGATTGCGGGCTAAGCGGAAATATTTTTTGATTTGGGAGATAGAGTAGCCATTTGTTACAAAGGTCTTTGTTAAGTGGTATTTTTATTTTTTTAAATATTAGGGAGCATATATTTTTGGAGCTTTGCAAAAATAAGAGAATCAACGACCAGGATTTATTTTCTCATATTGGAGAAGTTAAAGAATAGATGGTCGAGATTCATTTTCATTGGCTAGGAAATGGAGTAGATTGATGGTCAAGATTCATTAGCGGAGTTGGGAGAAGTTTTTTGAGACAACGATAAATATCATTTTGAATGGAATATCAATGACCCAGATTTATCTTGAAATCAGTTGAAAATTTATAAGTGTTAGAGTTTTCCAAGAGAAATCGTCAATTTTCGATGGTTGGGTCAGTGAAATCGGCGAAGGGAATTTGGGTTAAAAAAATAAATCATGATTTTCGATGGTGGGGTTGGAAAAGTGAGAAAAGAGTTTGGTTCAGCCAAAGGAAATCATTGACCAGGGGTCAATAGAAATTGGTGAATGGTTTTAGGAGTCTAAAGGAAATCACCAATCGTCAATGAAATATGAACGAGAGTCGGCAGATTTAATGAGGTGTTTGATTCATCCAAGAAAAATTATCGATCATAGATAAAGGAAAGAGGATTACGACATGTCTTTCCATGTTAGCATCCACATGTCATGCCACATCATTCCAAGTGTCTTGTCAGCTTCCATGTGACATGCCACATCAGCATAGTTTCCACATCATCCAAGAGATGGTCGATCATTGATGATCAGGTTTCGGTGAAATTTGTAAAGAATAAGGTTGCTAAGGAAATTTGTTGATGGATGATCATTGATGATCAAGGTTTGGTGATATTCATACCCAGACTGGAGATAGTGTGATAAAGTTACAATTGAAACTATAGAGGGTATATTTTCAGTATCGGTTTACTTCCAAAGAGCATAACTCCTTTCTCAGAGCTCCATTTGGGGCACAAGAGTATTCTATGGAAATCTTATGGACCATAGAAGATATTTGTGGAGCCATATTTGGAATATGAGTATGTAAAAATGTGTAGGAAGAGAAAGAAGACATTTGTAGCATATAGGCATAAAATGGGAAAAAAATCTAAACTTCTGGAGACCATAACTTTCAGCTCAGAGTTCATATTTGAGAAAATGAATAGTTGTTGGAAAGGTAATGAGGAGGATTATCTATATATAAAACTAGAAATTGGATTAGTTCTTTTTTTTTCTTCATAATTTTAAATGAGGAATGACCTATAATCTAATTGATAAATATTTTGGAATATGCCTAATTCTAACTATTAACACCATAAGTAACCTCTAGATTGCGTCAGAGGTAAGCCTGATACCCATCAGTTTGTATGTCATGGTGAATAGTTTTAAAGGGTGGTATAATGGATGCAAACTTGGGATGGTATCGTTCTAACTCATAAAATTGGGTTGGCACGCATAGGCAAGTGAGGTCTTGATCTAACTTCAGTCAGTAATTTGCAGTATAGTGGTGAGTAGGGGGAAGATCTTAAGGAGAATGAGATGGCCTGCTATGGACATTAGGTATTCCAGTAGCCTAAGTAGGAAAAGCTTCAAATACAAGATCCTCTTGAATTCATAACTTCAATAAACTAAAACCATTGTAACAGTACTGTAATCAAACATACATTACAATACAGTCACAGCAACCTGATTGGATCCTCCATACCCGAGCTCTCAGTATCAGAGGGAAAAGAGAACACAAGAAACTAATTAAAATTGGTAGCAATGCCACTATGATCAAAACTACATCACAAAAACATAACTACCCTCAACTGGATCATCCATGACTGAGCGTTATAACACAGTAGTTATACAAAGATGAAAGGAAATTGACTTCATTAAACAAGAAGTCTCAAATACATATCATAACTAGAGAACCAGAGGCCTCATCAAAACTTTACAATAAGGATCTTAGCTCTACCATTGACCATAAAAAAATATGAGAATGACTCCTAAATACTCCGAGCCAAAACTACAGAAGCAAGTTCGATTCATCGCAATGAAGGCATTACGTCTAGATGCCTCATGGAAGACAGTGTGTGCATACTCTAGTTAGACGCGAAGTCTTCCATACACAATCGTTCTTCAGAAAGGGCCTGCAGCTGAGTGGACTAACTGATGGTCATTTCCTGGGCTTTCCATTTATGGTGGAAACGATGTTCAACCACCATCACCTATTTTAATAACTGCTTCCTCAGGATCGAAGAGCTCCAAGTCAACTTTGCATATGAAGGATGTGGCAGTTTCTCATTGGCCTTCGGCTACTTCGTTGGACCGCTACAAGGGGGACCAGTTGGAAAATGTAGAAGAGGATCTGGCGGGGATGATGGCGCGATCAATGTGGAGGTGAGACAAGAGACAGCCATATGGATACACATGGCAGATGGAAGGTGGTCGAGAAATTGTGGTCAGCAGAAAACGTGGGCATTGTGCTAGGACAGGTCAGAGGTGAAGTGGAATGGGGTGATGATGTAGGGGTAAAGGAAAGGCCACAGTAGTAGGTGGGATGGGGACCATCTTCCTAGATGGAGGTGAGTGGTAGAACACCTAGCAAGAGATGATAGGTGGGAGTGATAAGGGGACATGACCCGAAGGTGGGTGGAGGACAGGTGTGCCATAAGGAGACGAGGAGGGATATAGAGTGATGTGATGGGCGGAAGAGAGAGATGGAGTGGAGGACAGATGGCAATGGGAGGAAGAAGCAGTAAGGGAGATTAAAGGAAAAATGTTGGGGGGGTCTAGTATGGAACACACACCGTAGATCTGGGTGTGCAGATCTCAGTCGCCCAGATCTACATGCTGATTAGCACAATCGCACCCAGACCCAAAAAACTTAGGATAACGTGATTTTGTTTTTTTCCCCCTTTTCTTCATTTCTTTCACCAAAGGGCCAGCTTCTTAGGAAAAAAAACCCTTTACAAATTAATGTGATAACATTAGTCTCCATGGGGGATAGCTTGCTCCCTACGAGATGCCAAGAACTCTTCTGCAGCTCCAGTGCCTCATTGTTGGGTTATGGAGTCACCTAAGAAACTAAAAAACAAAGGAAAAACAATATTTACAAAGATATGGGAGCCATTCATGGCTTAAATAAAGAACTTCTTGAGAAAATGCCCATTTACAGGGCCACCAAAAACTTGATTGCCCTCCAAATTTTGCAACTAGTATGTATTATTTGGATATATCTCAGAGATTTTGAAGGGCCAGATCCATAAGGCTTCAAACTTGTTGTGCTTCCCTCTGTCCTTCTTTGGTGTGTCCCATTTGAGTACTAGATATCCCAGTTGTAAATACTCCTTACTATTCTTCCTATCGAAGGCATGCTTGATTCACTATTGATGGTCATGCGCTCTATCTATCATTTGTTCTCTTGTCTGTTGCACTTCTACCTTCTGATCATATCATCAGGCTCTTCTTGACAGTCTTGGAATAATTTTGCCACAGGCAGGGCGAGCTGAGAAGGGAAAATGGCTTCAACTCCATACACAAGATGAAAAGGAGAAACACCCAGAGACCTCTTTTTTGTCACCCTATCAACCCACAGAGAGAATTTGAGCTTTGAATCCCATGCCTTCTTATTATCCTCCAACAGTCTTTTAATGATCTTGATAAGGCTCTTGTTGGAGGACTCTTCTAATCCATTTCCTTGGGGTAGTAAGGGGTAGAGTGGATTAATGAAATTCCAAACTGCTTACAGAATTTGATCAATGGCTCAAACTTGAAGGTTGTAGTGCTATCAATGATGATTCTATTCGGACAACCAAACCTAGCCATAAAATATTCAAGAAAACCAATGATAACTTTTTGAGAAGCACTCCTTGTGGGGATAGCTTCTATCCACTTGGTGAAATAATATGTTGTAGTTAAGATCCACATGTGCTGGCCACTCGAAGCAGGATGAATTTCCCCAATAAATTCTAGGTCCCACTGTTGAAAGGGTCCTGAAGCTACTAAAGGCTTCAAAGGAAGAGACTTGAGTTGTTGTTTCCCATATAATTTTTTACATTTAATACAATCTCTGACCTTCGTAAAGACATCAATCAATAGAGTAGGCCAGTAGTACCTAGCCTTGAGAATTGTATAGGCTGTGGTCCTCCAAAAATGATGTCCCCCACATAGGCTGCTATGGAAATCAAACATAATCTTTTGGGCCTCCTGTTGGTCCAAGTATCTTAGAAGCACACCTAGAGGGTATTTCCTTTATCCTTCCCATACCATTTGGAGGCCTTAATTCTTGCAGAAAATATGTAACACCTTTATACCAGGTGCATTCTATTGGACAACTAAGAGGGGGGGCTGAATCAGTTGTTACCATGCTTGCTTCTTTTAAACTCTTTGTAGAAACACTGAATGATGATCACAATAATGCAGGGAAATAAACAATTGCACATTCAGCATCAGTCACATATATGAGAAACACAAAGACAAATATTTCCCGAGGAAACCCATATAGGGTAAAAACCTCCTTTTCTTTATATGATAAGTAATAGTTACATTCTTTACATTATCATACATATGAGCACCAACTCATAATGAGGCTACAACCTCATTTTTTCAAGCTACTACTTGCTGAGAGCACCAACTCTTTATTTTCTCTAGCAGCCACTAGAAGGAAGCACCAACTCCCTAGTTTCTCTAGCACCAACTAGAAGGAAGTACCAACTCCCTAGTTTCTCTAGCACCAACTAGAAGGAAGCACCAACTCCCTGAGTATTTCCAGCCCCAACTGGATGGAAGCACCAACTTCCAATCATACAGGCAACCAACCTGTATAATAGAGAACAATAGTTCTCCCTTGCACCACCCTGCCACCATGGTTTCTCTGGCTGCAACCAGATGGAAGCTACAACTCCCTGTGTTCAAGAACCCACTTGAACCTATGAGGACAACAATCCTCCCTAGCACCTCCCTCCCACCCTGAAATATAAATCTTTGCTACTGAAACTTATTACAGTGATATAACGTTCAACAATGGCTTACCAGACTCATCATTGTTCTACTGCATTTCGTTGCTCTGTCTGCCTCACTGCCTTCCTGCACACATGACTTGCGTTGTCTATTCTTTTGCTTTTTATGCTCTATGTGCCATGTCCATTCATTGCACAGCTCCTCTTCTGTTCAATTCAGCTGCTGCACTCTCCTCCTTCTTCACACATGAATCACCTTCAACAACAACAACCACAACAACTCCAACAGCAACAACAACCGCATCTCTTCTCTGTACTGTGTATTTATAGATTTTGTGCATCTTGTGCATGCAATGCATGCAATAGCTCTACATACTCACACCACGCTGATATCCTCCACAACTTTAGTGATCTATCTGATCATCATCATGACTCTTTAGCTTCTCTGGTCGTTTTTCCACTCATTCAGCATCACTATATGTTATGCTAAGATTCCTTAGCCTCTCTGGTAGTTGAGACTCTTCGTCTTCTCTGTGATAGTCGAGCTCACCTTCTCTGTTCGAGTTACAGGCTTCAATGCTCATCCAGCTATCAATCGCCTCCACGGGCATCTTCATCCCTCCTGAAGATTCCCAGAGACTCTTCATCTCCTCTGTCAATCACCCCGAAGTGTCTTCGAGTCCTCTGGTAGAAACCATCAGTGGTTTCTAGTAGTTACACTGTGACGTGCAACAGTATCCCTTTGATCTCCTTTAGTTTCATATACACCATTGGATTAGCTTTGAAGGATATTGTCGTGATTTATGTGTTTTTCACTTTCATAATTTGGAGATTCTGCGATGAGGCATCTTGACTCTTCATGTCGCGAATTCTGAAACTCTGAAATAGAGCTTTTCTGTGCTAGATCCTTCCTTTATATGACCATGTCTATGACCAAGAACTTGTTCATAACGTGCTTTTCACGATTTTGCATTTCACCTTTTCATTAATTTCATTGTGAAGTTTCTCGACTTTCCAAGTCGTGATCCCCGAAACGCCAAAAAGGAGATTGTCTGCATGTACTCTTCTCTTCATCTCTTCAATGGTGTGACCACCGGCTAAGACTACGCGCTTATGCATAAAGTGTTTTCATGATTTCGCATTTCATGAATCTAGAGATGAGGCATCTTGACTCTCCAAGTCGTGATCCCCGAAACCCCAAAATGGAGCTTATCTGAACTGACTCCTTCCCTTCTCATGACCACGGGCTGTGCCAAAAAGGCGCTTCATATTTCGCAAGTTTATAAACTTCATCGAGTCTGATCGACGGTTGAAATATCCATAGATCCGATGGTCCAGATCTTATCGCGATCTTGCATCTCGT
Organism: Picea abies; assembly: GCA_900067695.1. Classification (NCBI taxonomy): domain Eukaryota; kingdom Viridiplantae; phylum Streptophyta; class Pinopsida; order Pinales; family Pinaceae; genus Picea; species Picea abies. The sequence goes on along the minus strand of CBVK0100306097.1, from coordinate 4,529 downwards.
TGTTCCTTAGATGGGGGTTCTCGTCACTCCAAGTCACGATAGGCAAAGCTCCGAGATGGAGTTGGATCAATAGACCAAAATCTTGGTGTATTGATGGTCCAGATCTCTTCGTGAATTCGCATCTCGCAGTTCCTGTGATGAAGGGTCTCATCACTCCATGTCATGATAGACGAGACTCCGAGATGGATTCGGATCAATGGTCAAGATTAAACCTTGATCTGATGGCTAAGATCTAACCTCGATCCGATGGCTAAGATCAAACCCCATTCCTTTGACTTTCCAGTCAGTGACATGACGATCTTTCACCACGTGTCCTATGGACCCAATGGTTCAGATCTTGTCATGATTTCAACACTTCACAGGCCTTCTTCATGCTTGATCGATGGTCCACATTCCTTGGTGATCTGACGATCAAGATCATTTCACGATTTCAAATTTCACGATTTCGGCATTCCTATGGTATTGTTTCTTGACTCTCCAAGTCGTGATTCATGAAACCCCAAAGTGATGTAAACCTGCTGACATCACACATGGATTGACACATGTCAAATAACTGCCACGCGTCACTCCAATTCGTGACTTACATGTGCTTGAGATGTTGAACCATCTTGACACTTGTCATTTCCTGGTTGTGCCACGTGTTCTTAGCTGACGTGGTTTGCTGACGTGTTTGTTTCAGGATTTCACATTTTGCGATTTCGGGACTCATGTTGTAAAGAACCTTGACATTTCCATCTCCTGATATCTGAAATATGGATAGCCAAAACTCTGAAATGGATTTGTACCACCGCTTCGATCGTGCACTTTAAAGAATTTGTAGGTTCTCCCTGATCCAATAATGGTCAGATCTTATGCTCAGATTTGACGCCTAAGATCTGTCCTCCTCTTCTACGCATTCTTCTTGTCTACAAAAAAATCTGATGGTCCTCCTTCTTTCAGGAATTTTGAAAGAGATCCAATGATCACTAGCACTTCTCCTCCCGAGCTTACTTATCCTCCTTACTTGGAAGAATTTCTAAGTGTCAAGGGCCTCGACCTTTGATCCGCCTTAGATCCTGAGTATGCTATCTCTCTTGAGCTTTAGCAGTGAGTTAACCTCATCCCTAGTGCACACCTACGCACTGCATTCAACTCTGTGCTAATTCCTCCTGAGCTTACTTTGTTCTTGTTTTTCCATCGATGCACACTTTGATCCTACCATCAATGACAATATCACTTTTCCTGTTAAACCTTCCAACAATCCTCTGCACTATCTCTTCTGAACTTATCGAGCTTGCTCTACATCTTCTTCCTAAAATACTTTTGATGCCCCTCTGTTACATTCTTCTTATACTCATGCCATCTTCGCTGCTATACTTTCCATCAATGACAAGCATACGCTGCCTGTTAAACATTTGCCAACAATCTCCCCCTTTGGCATTGATGGAAACAAAGACACTCGGATTCTTTTCTCCCCCTTTGACATCAATGTCAAAGAGAACATGCTCCCCCTGAGATGTGGCAGTAATTTTAGGAGGTATCAGATATTAAGACCAACACAAACTCCCCCTAACAGGAAGGATTCTCTTATTTGAGACCTACAGATGTTTGTATCCAAACCAAAGTCTTATTTTTCTAATTCTTGGACCTGTTCATCCTCAGCCTCCACTGTATCCTATGTAGAATACTCAAAATTTCTCACCTCTCTTACTCAGACTCCTTCATCAACCTTTTTTTCTCATGAGTGGATGACTCCCCCTGTCACTGTTATCTCTCTGCTTCTAACTCTTTTCCCCTTTTTTTCCTAAAGGTTAACTTTCCTTGACAAGGTCTTTCCTCTTGTTATCTCTATAGGATGTCATGTATATCATTTTGTACATCAGAATGTTGTTGTTGTGAATGTCATTGTCCTACTTTAACACTGTGCAATTGTAGCTTGTACTTTTTAAATGGCCCTTGGATATCCCCATTGAATCTCATCGATATCTATTACTACAATTTCATTTTTCTTCCATGATGCATTCAATCCAGGGCTTTTATCTCCATATTCAATCACAAGAGAAAACGGGTACACCCACTCTCATACCTGCTTTTCTTTCTCACAAATGAAGGACCTATATCAGGTTTCTTAGGAGCAATGATTTCTACCTTGTTGAGTCTAATACCAGATTTGTCATTTGGTGATCTCTGGCTATCCAAGACCTTGTCCAGGGTCATGGAACTGCTCAAGAACTTGATTTGGATATTTGACTTCTCAACCTTCAAAATTTCTTCTTCCAGATTATGACATGATTCTTCTCCTACTTCCTTTGTGGGATAAATGCTAATTGAACATTCTTTTATTGTATCTGAATCTTGTTCTTTCCTTGTAGGGGAGGATTCAACATCAACATTATTTTTTGTCCTTATACTTTTATTCACCACTTGTCTTGAGTTTACATTTACCTTACACTCTTTGGATGTGAGCACCTCTGCACTGCCTCTTTCACACTTTTGACTTGAACTGAGCGAATTATGTTTTAGACCATCCACAAGCAGAATGTACTGGGCATCTCCTTTGTCATTACTCAAACTCACCATCCCTCTATCCTTGATTTTACCTGGTTCAGCATTTTCAAGGATCACATTTTTTGTTTTTCTTTTACTTATGGACAGAAGCTTATCCATGTCTCCAGTCATGTTCTTGCAACATCCACTTTCTATATTCTTGGAGGCCTTTTGTTTTTGAATTGAAAGTGATAGATCACATTTTTCACTATCTTTCCTCTTCCATGTGCTAGCCTTTTTATCTAAGAAATTTATCCTTGGATCTGCTTTGTAATTCTTCAGATTGCAGTTTGCAGCTTTGTGGCCAAAGTTGTGATAGTTATAGCATTCAATATCATTGTTCAATAAGTCAAAGTTATTGTTGCAGTGTTGTCTACTCATTGACTGTTTATTATTTATTGACCTCCTCGGTTGCATGTCTCTAGACTTAATTTGGAAATTTGCAATCTGTGATGGTTTATTACTTTGTTGTATCATTCTTTGTTGTGGCAGTATTTATTCCTTGGGAAACTTAATTGCTCATGTCTAAGTCTTAAGAAACAATTTACAGCTTTGTGACCAAAGTTAGAACAGTAGAAACAATATCCATAGAAAAATTCTTTATACCTGGAAAATGGTTGTCTTCTTTGAGAAAATCGATTTCTTCCATACTGATGATTTCCTTGAGTAGGGAGTGTATTATTTCCTTGTTCTACAGATTCAGTTCTAGCACCTTTTTCTTTACTCCTTCTGGGTGGTTGATTTTATTCCTTTGTTTCTGCAAGTTTGTTGTTGTCATTGGTTGAAGATTTGACAAACTTGATGGGTTCTTTGTTTCTCGACTGACCACTACTTGATCCTTCTTCATAGCCCAAGCCAAATTTCAACTTTGGATTCCTTTGCTGATTTAGAATGAAAGTTAATTCTTCTGAGGCTTTGATACTTGACAGATTCTGATTGTACAAGGCTTGAAATTTCTCCATCTCTTTCCTAGTTTTCACTACTTCTTGTTCTAATGCTTCACATCTAGCCTTCTTTTCTGATAATTGTCGTTTCAGAATATCTTCGATTTTATTTTCCTCTTCTAATTCCACTTTTAGCAGGGCAAAGTCTTCATCAGGTTGTTTACTGTCTTTCTCAAACTGTATCAGTAATTGTTTTTGCTTTCTGTTCTTAATTCTTAATCTGTCAATCTCTTCCAGTGCACTGATCAGCTCTCCTTCCATATCAACCACAACTTCTTCATCATTCTCATCACTAACTATGCTTTCAATATCCTAATCCTCTTTGGCCATAAGCATGAAGTCACTTACTTTATCTTCACATGAAGAATCACTATTGGTATCTTCTAAGGAGTCATCATTGTTTACACATAAACTTTTCTTCTTATCAAATCTTCTTGATTTGTGCTTCTCTTCATCTTCAGAGTTTTGATCATGTTTCTTGTGTGGAAATTTATTTGCAAAATGACCTATCTTACCATAGTTGAAACATTTGAAGGGCATCTTACCTTGGTACTTGCCTAATCCTTTCTTTAATCTTCTCACGAATTTTTCTTCAATTTCATCAGGCTCACAATCCTCATTCTTATATGATTTAAATGATGCTTCTCTAGAGGTGGTTTTATCTGTAACTATCCTCATTTCATAAGCAGTCAATGTTCCTAAAAGTTTATCAAAAGACAAGGTTTTTAGATCATTAAGTTCTTCTATAGCAGAGACCTTCAGGTTGAACCTATCTGGGAGAGATCTCAAGATTTTATGAACTGAAGAATGTTCCTCAATTTTTTCACCAAGTGCCTTCATTGCATTCACCATTTCTTCTACTCTCAGAAAGTATTTACCAACATTTTTATCTTCCTTCATATTCATTTGTTCAAACTGTATTCTGTAGGTTTGAAGCTAGGTGTCCTTTACCTTCTCATTACCTTCATAACTGCTAATGAGTTTGTCCCACATTTCTTTGGCAGTTCCCAGGTGCATGACCTTTACAAATTCTGCTTCTGCAAGCCCACTCAAGATAGC
>CBVK0100306095.1:0-14972 GCA_900067695.1 Picea abies | reverse complement strand
CACCAAGCAAAGATAACCAAGACTGATCAAAAAGTCCAACCCAAAAAGACTGAAATTACAAGTTTGCAGTAACTCCAGTTGCAACTACCCTTCAGACTTGCGCACTACTGAATTTCTGCAGTTGCGAGTTGTGTCCTCCAAATGAGCTCTGGTGTCATGTATTTATACTGCTCCTCCTTAGTTATCTGGGTTGACTTCTCATTCTGGAGGCTAAAAACTCAATATTAAATATTTCCTATAGCCGACTTGTCTTCTAGGGTTATGTCCAATGCTTTAGGGTTTCTTCTTGCTTCTTGGAATGTTCTAGTCTCGTCAAAGGTTACAAGTGGAGGTTAATACCTCCCGCAGCTACCATAATATCAACATAGATTAGGTCACTACATGAAATGTGATGAAGAATGTGTCAATAGATCTCCATGTGGCAATGTATCATCAACCCAAGATAGATGTAATGGTGGAAGACCAAATAGATGCTCCAAAAGTGTAGATACCCTCACTAAAATGGCATGGAGAAGTGTGCAACACAACCTCATCAATATGCATGTAAAAGTGTGCAGTCAAACTCCTCAAGTGGACATCTTCAACAAATGGCATGGAGACATCTCCAAATAACCACCTCAAGTGGACATCCTCATCATGCTCACGGAAATAGATGGTTGAAAAAGTGAAGCGCTCAAGTGATGTGGACCATAAATGCTCATACCAACCTCAATAGATGTGCAATAAAGCACTCAAACTGGCACGTGTGACTCTAAATCATCCATAGATCAAGGTGAGTGAGGTAGATCTCAAAGTAAGAGGTTGCTAACATAAAATAGACACCATAGATCAAGTGCCAAGTCAACAAAAATCCAACTTTCCACATGCATGGAGTAGCCCTCTCCATTGAGAAAATAGCACCAAATCACGTGAAATTCCTTCACATGAGTGTAAGTAAGGGGGTGCTCCATGTATACTCATCATAAAATGCTACCTCATCACCAAAACATGACCAAGCAGCCAAGCACTCCAATAGATGTAGTCTACCTGCAACAAGGAGTGGTTTGGCCCCACAAATCAAACCCTAGGAACCTGGAAAACCATGAAGGTGTGGAGTGTTCCTTGAAAACAAGTGTCTATCTCATATAACACCACAATAAGACCTCAATAGACACTTGAAACCTCAGGGTTCTCTTACTCGAAGGGCCATGTTATCCATCATCATCATCATCAAGATGAAAATCACTTGATAACTATGCAAAGTGCTAAAAAACCATGAAAGAGAGGAGTGATCTACAAGATTGAGTGTCTATCTCATCATGTTGCATCATGAGGTCAAGATAGATGCCATAAACCCTAGGGTGCTCACTCTATAAGGAGTGTGATCCATAAACCATGCCAAATGCTAGCCTAAAAACCTAGGTCACTCCAAAATGTACAAGAAGGTGAGCACCTTACAAAATTATTTGTCTATTACATGAAGGATCATCATAGTAATACAGTGGACGTTTCAAAGGCTAAGGCGCTCCATCACAAGCCCATATCTCATCATACCAACACCAAACCCTAGGGCACTCCAAAACATGGCAAGGAGGTGAGAGCGCTAAGAAAATAGTTGTATATTTGATCAAGTATCATTAATATAGTGGAATAGACATCTTAAGTACAAGGGTGCTCCTCCACAAGAGCCATAATCAATCCAATGCTATGACCACACCTCCATACAATTATGCATTTCCACAGATAGCAGCCCCCCTCAGATTGCCTCTTCAACTCAAGCTCATCACATCCAATATATGGGAGATGGTAAGCCACCGTCACCATGAGGTATGTTAGTCCTTCTTTCATGCGAAGTATTGTCCCTAATTTACTAGGCATGTGAATGAGGATCATTGGTTGAAGTCGGATAATGGATCACTAGCTCAAAAAGTAATGTTTGTTTCCTTGTTTCACCTTGATGGCCAACATATATGCCCTAGACCCATGTTGTCACTGCCTAGGGAAAAGGGGTACTACTGGGGGACCCTCACAAGGGTAACGTTCTATTTTCCCACCATACTTAACACTTTCCATCCTAGAGCCTATCATAGTGCACTGAACTTCGGTAATGGGTCATGGTCCGTTCTCTCATGAGAAGAGGAGATAAAGGCCTAGAGGTTGATTCCAGCTGCTAAGAAAAAGACAAATAAAGAAAGAAAGAAAGTATAGCAAAGGACTCTCAAAAGCTAGTCCAAACTTGAGTTCGACCCTTTTCGGGTTCACCCGAATCCCAAAGCAGTGATGCTATAGCTTGAAACCTTATAAAGGGGACTTGCAAAAATCATAAGAGGACAATAAAAAGGCAGATTAAGGGGTTTGGGAAAATGTAGCGCTTAGAAAATGGCAACTCAAGAGCAAGTGCACCCTCCACAAAGGCACTCATAGAAATGGACTCAATGACAACATAAGCCATGAAGGAAGCCCAACACGTACCACTATCACACTTACTCTTAAAGGGTTATTTTCTTTCACTACTTCCCCCAGGACATATCCCTCTACCTAGGTCTTTTCTTTCACTGTTTTGGTTGGCACACTAATATTCAATATTCAATATTCAAAGGTCCTCCCATATTCAAACTTGTCAACTTACATAAAGTCCTGAGCTAATGTGAAATTTGAAGGGGACAATTGATGTGAATTATTCATGTGGCTTATATCTTAGGTAACAACTTACTTTGCATGATTCAAGGACTGGTATATCTTATGAACATTGGCTTTACTTGATTTCATATTTTGTTTTGATCTAGATGCCACTGGTAAGGTTCTTGAAGGACGCCCCAAGATTTCACCCAGGATATTGTGCCTCTATTGCAAGATATGGCACGTGTGATGCAAAGCATTGAGTCACCCAATGGCTTGACACATTCATACATTGGCTCTCACATCTTCAGGACATTGGACGATGGACAAATGGGCTTGATTTTGATAGATATGGTCAGTGGCATAGAGATGGGTCGGAAGCCCACGCTCTAGACTCTATACCCCCAAAGACTTCCATGCACTGGATGGAGGACGTTGCACTAGGAGATGATTGGAGGACACTCAGAGATAACATGTAGCTTTCTCTTCCTTGGACACCATCCCTTATACCTTGGACACTAAGCATTTAGATGATGACATCATACTAGGATTTGATGGAGATGATGGGGTTTGTTGCCACTTGGACATCCCATGATGAGATAGGGCACTTGAGGATGGTCTTCACCTTGCTACACTCCTTGATGATGTCACATGGCCTTAGGAGGCCTTCTCCATGCCCTTGAGGGCTTGACGTCACCACACGTGTGACCATTCTATGTATTATTTTCATATTTTGACATTTGTAAAGACTATTATGAGGGGTCGCCCCCACTTGTACATGAATTATCAACTTTTATGGACAATTGAGCACTAGGGTTTCCTTATAAATAAGGCTAGCACTCAACCTTGTTATTCATCATCACATTCATTCCTCACACTTGTGTGGGAGAGCTAGAAAAGTTTTGCTCTACTCTTTCTTATCTCTTGGATCTCATGTGCACTTGTTCAAGAAGGATTTTGTGGATGCTTTTCTCTCTTGGATGATAATTTATTGCAACTCGGGTTTCTCTTGACATAGCGATTTGGATATGTGATTTGCTCTAAGTTTATGTGTTTTCTCATGATATAATTGTTAATTGCTATCTCGTTGCATGTTACTTTTCCCTAGTCAAACCCTAGGAAGGAGACGTAGGTCTTTCTCTTCTTTAATACTTGTGTTTGTCCAAGATTGGTGAAGGCATTAAGAGACCTAGTCTCTTGCTAAGATTCAAAGGCTTAAGGCCCAAGAGACTTTGCACCTTAAGGTTTTGATCTTAGTCAATTGATCCTTGACCTAGGTCATGTAGAAGAGGGACAATTGCATCTAGGGCCCAAGAGGCTTTGTGATTTGGATTTTATGAGCAAAACGAAATGACTACAGATTATTAATAGGTGCTTAACACAAAATAACAGAAATTCAGTAAAACTGATTTTCTATTCAATAACGAAATAAGTTGAAACTGTAAAATGCAGCGGAAACAAGCTTGTTGGAATGGTGGCGGCTTATCTCTGAGAAGAGATGTGACGGTTGCACTCATTCGCAAGAAGATGATTACCATGAGGCTCTAAAGGCCTTTTTACAATAAGCAGGAATGTCAAAAACCCTAGACATCCAAAGCTAACCCTAGGAGATGAAGTGCCAAAAGTCATGTGGGCCCCGTTTGGGTAAGTTAGTACATCAACTTCCCGGGGTTGTAACTTTTGCATACGATCTCCATCTTAGGCGTATGATAGCCCGTTGGAAAGGTATCGTCGAGGAGATTCATTTTAGGTGCAATATCAAAGGAACTTTCATATTGCAAACCTGTTTTCCCAAAAAACATCGTTTAGGGCCTCAAAATGACTCTGGAAGTGAAAACTGCTAAAAATAGTAAATTACCAAAATTGTCAGAAAATTGTTTTGAGCCGAATGGAAAATGTGGATGGCCACTGATATCCACTTGGATCAATCCTCCCTCCTTAGGAAGCAATGGTCTCCATTGCGTTGAGATCCCCCATCAGATGAGGAAATTTCTACTGAATTTGGCCCCGGGTGACCCACTTGCCTTGGTGCAGAAGCTACCCTGCTTTGACAACTCGATAAAGTTGGATCCTTTGACGTCGAGTGCCCTTGATCTATGTGCCCACAATTTGATCATTGGATGTATGTTGTATGCAGTCGAGGCTGAGCTTTGTTGGTGTCAGTTGTTCTGCCACTTCTGAGGTGTCCAATAATGGTGGGAAATAAGGGCAAAGGAGATCCATGTTGAACACTGGGTGCAGGCCGAGGAAAGGAGGAATGTTGAGCTCAAAAGCATTATCCCCCATAGCCTTGGTGATGGTGTACGGCCCATAACAGGGTGAGCGAAGCTTTCGATGGGGTCCTGTAAGGCGTTCTTTTTACAAGTGCAACCAAACTTTGTCGTCCACCTGAAACTTATGTGGCACCTGATGTTGATCATGGCGTTGTTTGTACTTGTCAATGGACTTCTGTAGGATATCCTGAACCTGTTGGCGGATGTGCTGGATCCGCTCAATGAACCAGACGACTTTGTCAGCTTCAGTTGGAGTAGGAGATGAGTCTGTCGAGGTGACCGCAAGGGTAAGTGCAACATTTATGGGACCCAATGGTTGGAATCCCAACCCCACCTGAAAGGGGCTGTGGTCGATTGAGCTATGCAGGGCTCGGTTGTAGTTATGCTGGACATAGGGAAGGCTCTCATCCCATGTGCGAGGGTGCTTTGAATTATACATGCAAAGGATATGCACAATCATTCGATTTACGACCTCGGTTTGGCCATCTATCTAGGGGTGGAAGGTCGTGGATTTGGTGAGCTTGGTGTCCAGCAGTGACCAGAGGTTCCACCAGAATGTGTTGAGAAATCAACTGTCCCGATCTGAGACAATGGTTTGTGGGATTCCAAAATGTACCCAGACTCGTTCAAAGAAGAGCTTGGCAGTGGCCTCTGTTGTGATGCCCTTCTTACAGGCACCCAGAATCACCATCTTAGAAAAGCAATGAACCACCATTAAAACACAGTCATTTCCCCGCTTGGTGGATGGGAGGCCCGACATGTAGTCCATTGAGATGGATTCCCATGGCCTATCAGAAGTAGGAAGAGGGGTGTACAGGCCCTATTTCTTAGTGGTCGGTTTGGCAATAGCACAAGCAGTGCAAGACCTGATATACTTGTTAACCTCCTGTCGAAGTTTCAACCAGTAGAAATGTTTTTGCAACATCGCCACTGTCTTTTCGACGCCAAAGTGTCCTGCCACCCGACTGTAGTGGGCTTCTCAGATCAGCTTCGCTCGCTTGCTTGATGGAACACAGATATGGCCCAAACGACACAACAACCCATCCTGAAGATGAAAATTATCGACAATTGTGTTTGCACCCAACATTTGGTAGGTGGTGGCGAAGTCTGGGTCTGTCTCATAGAGATGGGGCCATCCAGAGGTCTCATGGCCGCAAGAGTCTAGCACCGTGGTGAGTGTCGTGACTGGCGATCTGTTGAGGCAATCAGCAACGCGATTGGTGCTTCCTGTTTTATACTTGATGTTGAGGTGGAATTGCTGCAAGTATGTGGACCACTTTTGATGGCAGTCATTCTCCAATTTTCCTTGTGTCTGCATGAACTGCAACGGCTTATGATCAGTGTGGATGACTATCTCCTTCCCAAGAATGTAATGTTTCCACTGGCGGCAGGCTTGCACAATGGAGTACATTTATTTGTCGTAAGTAGGGTACTTACGGACAGCATCTGATAGTGTCTCACTATGATAGGCCACGAGGTGGCCGTGTTGAGTGAGAACGGCGCCCACAGCATAGTCTGAAGCATCTGTCTCGATCTCAAAGGGTTGTTGCAGGTCTGGTAGTGAAATTACCGGGGTTGAGCACAAGCAATGCTTCAAATCATCGAACGCTTGTTGTTGGGACCGACCCCACACAAATTTTGCCTTACCACCACCCCTGGTTATTTGGCTGGAGGCCCATACAATATGGGAGAATCCCAACACGAACCTGTGGTAGAAATTAGCAAGGCCCAAGAAGCTCTGAATCTCACTTAGTGTGGTTGGGGTTGGCCAGTCACGAATGACTTGAATGTATGCCATGTTAATCAACAATGTAGCCCAAGTAATGGACCATGTCCATGCCGAAGGAGCATTTTTCCAAGTTGGCGTATAACTTGTGTTGTCGCAGGGTGTGCAGAACCTGTTGAATATGCTGCAAGTGTTCGGTCCAAGTCTTGCTATAAATGAGAATGTCATCCAGATACACCACTATAAAAGTATTGGTGAATGGTCGCAGAATATCCTCCATCATCCTCATGAAAGTGGTTGGAGCATTTGTCAAACCAAAGGGCATGACCAACCATTCAAAAAGGCCTTNCAAAGGGCATGACCAACCATTCAAAAAGGCCTTCCTTTGACTTGAAGGCGATCTTCCATACATCTGTTTGTTCTATCGAGACCTAGTGGTAGCCAGACTTCAGATCAATCTTACTGAAGTATTTGGCCCCCGTGAGTTGATCAAGGAGGTCGTCGATTCGGGGAATCGGGTACTGGTTTCTGACTGTGATTTTATTCAGAGCCCGATAATCAATGTAGAGTCGCTAGGTTCCATCTTTCTTCTGTACCAGCACGATTAGGCTCCCGCAAGGTGATGAGCTGGGACGGATGTGCCCCTTGTGGAGCAGTTCTCGGATCTGTCACTTGATCTCTTGATTCCCTAACAAAGAGCGACGATAGACTGGCCCATTGGGCAGCGGTGCGTTGGGGGTCAGATCGATGGGGTGCTTGACCTAGCAGTGCAAAGGTACCCCAATAGGTGAGGAGAAGATATCTGAGTATTCTTCCACGACCTTATCTACTTGCTTCTACTGTGTTGAGAGATCGGCCGCAGAGACCTTGGATGTGGTTGTGATCTTTCGCTTATTCTGAGAGCAAATCACGAAGAAGACAAACTTCCCCATCTGAGAGATGACCTTCCTGCATTGCTTAGCAGAGATCAAGGAAATAGCCGGGTATCCTGTACAATTTCCTGTTCAAAGTAATAATAACACTACGAGGCTTAGACTCATATACAGCATGACGTTTCCATAAATAAGGTTGGCCCAACAGAACATCACAAACTTCGAGAGGAGCAACATCACACAATACCTCGTCTTTGAAGGGCTTGATGTCGTACGACAATCGGTACTGTTGGTTGATGCGGAGATCGCTTCCTTGGCGGAGCCATCCAATGGTGTAGGGTTGTGGGTGCGGCGTTGTCGACAGGGCCAATCGCTTGACGACCTCTGCTGAGATGAGGTTCTTCTGGCTACCGCTATCAACGATAAAGTGCAACGGGGTGCCTTTTACCCACATTTGTGAATGGAAGAGGCGTTCTCCTTCTTCTGGCTCGTCTGGTTCACCAGGCTGGAGCTTGGTGGTAGCAACAGTGGCACTAGGTTCCGCGTCAAAGATCTATCTTCCCCTTTCTGGTTCTGGCTCAGAGTCAGAATCCGCATCTGATTCAGAGGCTTTCACTTCAGCCACCAGCGATTGCTTTGAGCGACAGTTAGCAGTGTTATGCTAAGGACTCTTATGGAAGTCACACCACTTCCCGGTATCTTTCTTTGTCTTTCCGGTGTCCTCCTTTGCTTGCGGCTTGGACTGGTTGTCCTAATATTGTCCATCTTTTCTCTGTCCTTTGTTTTGTGGGTTGGGGCCGCCCTTTCCTGGCTTTTGTTGTGAGGGGTTCCCAAGCCCAAATTGTCGCGTCTTTTGTTTGAGCTTCTGCTCGATTTTGACAGCATATCGGTAGGTCGCACCCAAGGATGAGATATCTAGAAATTCCATTTCGGTCTAGATGTATCTATGCAAAGCACCACGATACTTGAGCATCAGATGTCGCTCTGAATCTTTGATACCCAGCTTGGTGCGCAAGGTATGGAAGATATTTGTGAAATCTGGCACTCCTTGGTCTCTTTCTTGCCGCAGTGTGGTCCATTTGGCATACAAGTCGTCATAACTTCCGACAAGGTAGTATTGTTCCATAATAGCATCCCTGAAGGATTCCCAAGTGGTCGTGACTGTAAATAATGAGGGTTCCTCTGTTTCCTTTTGCTCACAGAAATTTTCCCACCAATCTTTGACATGGGGAACGGCTTTGAAGAGGGCAAAAGAAATCTTTTCTCTATTCGAAAAGTTATGGACAGAAAAATACCCTTCTAGTAGATTCAACCACTTGTCTACAACATCTGCGTCTATCTGACCTAAAAATATAGGAATAACAAAGTTTATTTGTACCTTGAAGAGGGCGACTCCTCCGCTCATAGAAGATGCATCGCCTGTTGGTAGCCGTCGAAGGATTTGCGCGAAACTATCCATCATCTCGTTCCTTTGTTGCGTGAGGGCTTTCCTCAATCAACAGTTTGAAAGGATCTCATGTCCCGTCATCTTTCTTTTCTCCTGCCATGAGAGGTCGCTTGGGCGTGTGAGAGCTTTTGTCCTCAAGAGAAACAAGCTCGAGACCCAACTCTTTGTACTCCAACCTCATTGGGGATATGCATTAAGACGACAAGGAGCAGACCGCTCTAATACCACTGATCCAGATTTTATGAGCAAAACAAAATGACTACAGATTATTAACAGGTGCTTAACACAAAATAACAAAGATACAGTAAAACTAGTTTTCTATTCAATAACGAAATAAGCTGAAACTGTAAAATGCAGCGGAAACAAGAAGCTGAAACTGTAAAATGCAGCGGAAACAAGCTTGCTGGAATGGTGGCGACTTATCTCTAAGAAGAGGTGTGACGGCTACGCTCATTCGCAAGAATAGGATTACTATGAGGCTCTAAAGGCCTTTTTACAATAAGAAGGAATGCCAAAAACCCTAGACATCCAAAAACCTAAGCCTAGGAGATGAAGCGTCAAAAGTCATGTGGGCCCCGTTTGAGTAAATTAGTACATCAACTTCCCAAGGTCGTAACTTTTGCATACGATCTCCGTTTTAGGCGTATGATAGCCCGTTGGAAAGGTATCATTGAGGAGATTCATTTTAGGTGCAATATCGAAGGAACTTTCATATTGCAAACCTATTTTCCCAAAAAACATCGTTTAGGGCCTCAAAACGGCTCCGGAAGTGAAGACTGCTAAAAATAGTAAATTACCAAAATTGCCATAAAACTGTTTTGAGCCAATTGGAAAAGGTGGGTGGCCACCAATATCCACCTAGATCACTTTGCACTCTAGAAATCGTGATCTTGAGGGTTTGACTCCTAAGGCCCGAGAGACTTTGCACCTTAGGGTTTGAACCTCTTTCTTTTTTATCATCTAAGTCTTTCTTTAAGTGTTTCATGCTTGTTGAATTTTAATGAAGATTTGTACCTTGGACAAGTGGTTCCTATGGTGAGCCCTTGGATCAAAAAGAAACCTAAGAGTCACCTAGGGATTCTAAAGGAGGAAAAAGACTAAAAGAGAACTCATTCTTTCCAAGAGAGATTGAGAGATTGAGAGAGAGCAAGAGAAGAGAAAGTTTCCAGATTTCTGAGAAGAGATAGCAGCAGAAAAGTGGCACGAATTCCAAGGCAAAAGCAAGGGAACGGATTTCGAGGCAACCAGCAGAAAGGAGAATCTGTACAGTACGGATTTTGTACGGCAACATTTATTGTACCTGTTCAGTTCGTACAGCAGCACGAAAAACGAGGAGCCAAGGCGCATTAAACAGTCCGTGCAGGTTGTACGGCCGTCGTACGGCTGCATTTAATTTCTGGGCACGATTTTCTAGAAATTCGTACAGCATTTAATGCTGTGACAGTCCGTACGGTATGGCTGTCTGAGCACAGAAATAGAGGTGGCTGATTTGGGTGTCTTCCAGTCAATTTCAAGCACGGAAATCGATGAAGAGATAAGTTAAATGTCTGCTGGTTTTATTTTTGCTAAAGTGTAATTTCCAGAAATTGAAGAAATAAGAAGAACTCCCTCCCTCTCACTGGTTTTCCCCACATTGGGGTTTTTCCAGGGTCAATTGACCAAAATTCATTGTGTCATTAAATGTATGCTTGCTGGTTTATTTCTGAGTTTTAAGACAGCCATTGAAAAAATCATTTATTTCATGTGTTTCAGTCAAATTTCATTTTTAAATATTTAATGCATATTAATGTCTGCAAATTTCATTAATATTGTGGAGTGATAAGGAGTGATTGAAACCGGGATTGGGATAAATTGCAGAAGTCAGAAAAATCAACAATGCTCGACTCCATAAGCCCTAAAAGAGAACGGCACTAGTCTAAAGCTCTTCTTGTGGTGAAAATTATACTTAGAACTAGCATTCTCTCTCTCAAAGCGATTCTACTAACTCCTCTAACTCTAACTTTAGCAAACTAATGATATTTATTGTTGCTGTTATAAAAGTTTGCTACAGCCACTAGGGTTTACTTTGTTTGTTGCATACTTACTTGGAAAAGTAGCCTAAGATACTCAGAATTTAGGTCTAGCAATTGGATGTTGTTACACATGTTGAAGGCTTAATTTCTATGCTCAATTGCTATATTTTTGGGTACTTTTTCCTATTGCTGTTACAAAAGATTGATTGTTGTTATACATTGTCTTACTGTTGTAATTTGCAACAGCAATAGGATTTATTGTTTATTTAGTGTCTAAGAGGTCATTTATGAGCCATATAACTTGGTAATTGCCTATTTTATGCTTTGGATTTGTTTATTATCTCGTACAGGTGAACCAATTACCTCGTTATTTTCCTTACCTTGCCTATACCTAGACCTAACATCAAGGTGACCAAGATAGGGGGCAGTAGGCTTGGCTAATCATGCTATTTGATCCCTTGAGGTCACCAGGGAAGCCTCCCTTGTGGTGGACCTTCTTCCATCACTAAAACGAGGGAAGTCGCAACTTAGGTGACACTGCTGGAAACTTCCAATTGTTACATAACATTGGGATCTTGTGGAGGGCTTTGCACAAGTACAAATCCTATGATAACAGTTCCATCAACATGAATAACAAAATCTGTCTCTTCATGCAGGCAGGTTAAAGCTTAACCACTATTTTTAAATAAGCATGCATTGTATATCACATCCAGTAAACCATATTATACTCCTATATGGAAAACACAATACATGGCTACATTCTCATGTCTCAATCTTGCAAAAAAAATAAGAGTTAAACACCACTTACCCTGCTGCTTAGTCCATTCTGACATTACATAGGCTAGAGAATTTTCATAACCTTTTGCCGGTATAGTTACTAGTAAATCAATAAATTGTCCAACATTTGGAGCACTCAAATGCACCTGCAAAAAAGAGAATAAGAATAGAACCATGGCAATATAAAAGAAACTAGAATCCAAGCAGTTGTGTATATTGCTAACAAGAAAGGAATTGAACATGAAAAAGTCACATACTAGCCTGGCGAAGATGAGCAATATTGAGTTTTTCAATCCTACAATCTCTGAAGTTTCCATGCGCCTGACAAGAGCTACAACGAGGTCTCTGATATGTTGTGCCATGTGCGTTGGCAAATGTAAAATAAGTTGTAAAATATAGCTCCCTACAAAAAGTGACCCAGAACTGTCCAAATCTGGGTTTAGAAGTCTGCAATCATAGCAGACAATTATTAAGTCAAAACATATAAGAACCAAGACTTGATAGTATGTACATTGTAGATCATGCATGTATATTATTCCATGGTATGCAATACTATTCACCATTGCCATGCTTCACAATATAGCATACATGAAAAATATGTCTAATCCAATATGCATCCCTTTATTTCCCACTGATATTTTGTTGATACCAATATTTGCATCACTGATATACACACTTTTAAGCATATGGATTAACAATGTGCACAAAAAGAATGTGTACATACATATCTATGCATGCATATGTGTTCACGGTATAAACGTGTACATGTATACATCTGTAAAATTCTAAAACCTGAATTATGTTCACAAAGGAAACACTGCCAACTGCATTAATACTTATAAAGGCAAACCTCTTCAACCAGTTCTGAAATAGCTCAATCAATACAATGAACACACTGAGCCTATCTGGCACTCACACAATATAATTTGAATATGAGGATGAGGAATGTATCTATTTTACTGGATTACTAAGAGTCTTGAAAAAAGAAGGAAACTTACAAATAACTTATCAAAGGTATTGTACTAAAACAGATTCTCTATGATAACAAAATCAAATGCACTGCAGAACTTTGATTCACAAAATAAAGTGCAACTTTCTTTGGAAACTATCTAGGTATTCATCTGCCATTAATTAGCAACCTAATTTTCAGAGAAATGCAAATGACCATAAAACCATTCTGTAATACAGGAGCAAGATTACATCATGCTTTATGTTTCAGTGCTGGAACGATATTACATAAAAGCTAATTGGTATCATGTTATGTTATGTTATATTATGTTATGTCATGATGTCTATACTTGCTTTTTTGGCTTTTATAGGGTGGGATTTCCCCAGCATGCCTAATGTTCATGTGTTGTAATTCTCTCCGATCCATGTACTTCTTAATGAATTAATCTATGCAATATCTCAAAAAAAGCGTAAGACAAGAAAAAATCACCTTCCAGCTGCATCAAGAAGCATTTTCATAGTAATGCCAATATCACCACCCCAAGTCAACAACCCTTCTTTTCCCCATAATACAAAAGCAGCCAGGCATTCAGTTGCATTCTGCAACCATGATAAAAGCAGAGAATTTCACAAGAATAAGAAACAAGAATAACAATTCTCCAAAAAGCAATCAACAACTTTAGGCCTCGGCATAAAGTCAAGCAAAAAATCTTATCACAAGATCACGTAAAGTTATTATCTACTGAAATCATAGAACCCTTCAGGGGAGCAATTTCAGAAGTCACCTGCAGCTCACTATGATCATCACTTTGAAGAATTATTCCAATAACAGATGAGAAGCAAACATCGTGCATGACTTTCACAACATCTGCTGGAGCATTCTGCAACAAATGAACAAGAAAATTGTCAAATAAAGAATACGCCCTTTTCATGGTGGTTGTTATTTCAACAAATAACCATTTGCAATAGAAATAAGATGAAATAACATATGCCACAGCAGGAATCTGCAAAACACGTGCTAATAGGAGGATAGGTTCACTGTTCAATACAAGGAAAAGAAAAATCGAGAACTCCACATATTAATCTTGAAAATAATTTTGGAAGCTTTTGTCCATAAAAGGTAACAAACCTTCAACAACATTGTGAGAAGATCCAAGGTACCAGCGACCAATCCAATTGGCTGTTGCTGAGGCTGTCCCATATCAACATAAATGTGAGTGCATGCTATATTCTCCATATGGGAGAAAAACTGAGAACACCATCTAGAAAGGACACCTCTAACTAACTTGCCTAAGCATACAATGTAATGCTGTAAGTCAACTCTGCACTGATAGAAAACCTACATTTGCCAATATAGGGCCAATGGAGGGCAGCACCCGTGAAACAAGGGGATGCAAGCACCCTGGTACATCTTTAATAGCCTGTTGCAGAAACAGCAAGCTGAAATTTAGGCAATAAATGTAAGGAACCATGAATCCTAAGATATAACACCCACTCATAACATGCCCTGAGATTTGCATTCACAACCTCAAAAATTGAACTGCTTCAACCTAAAAGATTGATCCAACAGAGATCAGCATGAAAGGACAAAATTTTCAAGAATCAAAAGACCTTTTCCTACCAAGTTAGGATATAAGTTTTAAACAAATAGATGTCAAAATCAGACTTGCATATAATGAGTCACCACATGCTGCATACATTAGGTGATTTAACTTAACAGTATCTGCATAATGAAGAATCTAGTTCAATAAGTCTACCCAACATGACAATTTTTTGAAAGACAATGCATTAGTAGTTAGGAGATATATACAAAACCCTTTTACAGAAAAAGATGCAGCAATAGCAAATCAATGCAGCATGGATCATGCTTCAAGATGCTAAAATACACAGAATCAAGCTAAAGAAACCAAAACTCTGAAAGAAGAATCACATAATGAAATCATAATACTAGCATCATTAACCATTAAAATCATAATACTAGCATTTGATAGAAGCAAATAAGACAAGGTAAAAATAGTCTTTTCAATTGCTTTTATGAGCTTTTAATGTTGCATCCTATGGCTGTAGCTTACTTTAGTAACAGCAGCAATGTTGTTAGTAGGTTAGGTTTTTCTAGGGTTAGAAAGTGTTAGTAGGTTGCTCAAAGAGTAGGTTTTGAAGGTTGTGTTGGTCAATTACTCAAGAGATGACTTAGACTAGTGCTTTTAGGGTAAATGGAGTCAATAATGCAGCAGCAAATGTTGAAGAAAAATGATAATGGAGAATCAAGGACAAGAGAGAATGATAGGTTGGAGTGTTGGTAACCCAAGGCTCCAATTA
>CBVK0100306094.1:0-15094 GCA_900067695.1 Picea abies | reverse complement strand
TATATATTGGCAAATCTTTTAGTCAATTATATAATCTTGTAAAATCTTGGCGAATCTTTCACTGAATTATAAAATGTTGTAAAATCTTGGTGAACCTTTCACTGAAATATAAAATCTTGTAAAATCTTGGCGAATTTTTCACTGAATTATAAAACCTTGTAAAGTCTTGGAATTTTTTTTGATAAAGTATAAAACCCATATATAATAATAGGGAAATGTGTTCATTAAACTGTAATATACTCGTTTTACATATTTTGAAAGGGACATAGTCTTGGATGACTAGGATCCCTCATTAGAGTGGGTTGTGGAGAGTCAAGCACCATCATTTGACAATGAATACCTTTCTGTGATGGACTTGGTAACATCTAGAAAAGCCATGCCAACTCTTCTGCTCAGAGGAGGCTAATACATCATCTTCATTTCTGTTCTCATGACAATGCACCCAACACTTTGGGATTTCACACGTTCACCTTGTGCTCAACCACAGGCATGTCCAACTCTGTAGATCACCTTTCTCACTGTGTTACACAAGAGAATCATCTGGAGTTCTTCTCAACTCTCTGAATGGAGTAGGTCATCTCTACGTTCTAGATCTATCTCAGATATGAACCTACACCCTTCTCAGGGGCTTTCTCTCAGGTTTGTAAGCTGGAGAAAGTCTCACATAGCTTCAATGGTCAACATTTCTTAGGTTTATAAGTTGGAGAATGTCTCACATAAGTGCAATCATCAACAAGTTAGACTTAGGTTGAGATAGAAGAAGTTGATCTGGGTGAATTTAAGTGTCCATCAACTAGCCTAGGACACATAGGCATAGCTGATACACCCACTAAGCTACAAAATCTATCAGTTGATTCTCACAAGGAAAGAGATGCAAGTGCTAGTAAGAGCACTTTGGTTTTTTATTTTAACTTGGGTGCGGGTATGATTTCCTAGTTCAACAAGAAGCAAGCAATAGTTGCACTCAGTTCAACATAGGTAGAGTATATGGAAAACTCTTCTTCTAGTTCTGAGGCCATGTGGCTTTGCAAGTTGATAGCAAAGTTAACCAATCAGATGTTGGAGATTATTATTGTTTACTATGACAATTGGAGTAGCATTAGGCTATCTGAGAATCCAATATTTCATAGTCACTCCAACATCAATACTTGATACCATTTCCTCATAAACAAAGTTCAAAAGGGCACAATGATCCTTGATTATGTCTTCAAATTTGTAAGTGGCAAACATTTTGACCAAGCCCCTAGATGAGGGGAAGTTTTAGATATTGAGGGAGAGACATGGTTTGATAAAGAAAACCTTCCTCACAAAGGAGTGTTAATTTATTTACCTATTGCTATGTGGGTGATTCTCCTCTAATGGATTAGCTTTCTCAAAAAATCCATACAACTTCATTTTTTGTGCAACATGGAGTTCTGTGGATACAGAATAGTAGAAGAGACCTCTATGAGGAGGATCAGAAGTTATAGGCATTTGTGGTAGAGGCACATGCATGCACCATCTTTAGCGTGCCATACTTAGAAGGTGGTTTTTCAGTTTAGGAAGGCACTGCATTTTCATATTTAGAGTGTTTCTTTCAGTTCTAGTTTCAACACTATTTTTATCTTTAGAAGTTGTAAACTTATATAGAGTGTATGGTATAGGTAAGTGTCCAGATTTACCCTAGGCATTGTTTCCTATGCAAGATTCTCATGCATGCTTGGGCACACTATTCTAGGCAGGGATCAGGGTTAGGGACCAGGGTTTCTTTTACAACATAGGCACACCAGAAGGATGGTCCATAATCATTTAAAACCCTAGCCTATCTTCTTCTCTAAAAGAAAGGTAGATTGCACCATTTGGTTGGTTAGACAATTAGAGTTTTCATCTTGTTGCATTGTAATTATTTAGAAAAAGATGTGAATGGTCGCTGCAAATTTGTGTTTGTTGTTCATATTTTCAAATTTATGTGTTTGTGGATATAGTATCCTTTGTTTGTTGTTTTAATATGTTAATCCATTTTAGTTTCCTAGATTAAGGTTTCAGTTTTACAAGTGCAGATATGATTACCATGTACTTAAAATTAACATACCTGTAGCAGTTTCAAACCTATGTCCTCTAAATGCCATTAAATTTCATTTTCTAATCTGATTTAACTACTTTTCATGACACCATGGGAAAAAGGAAATGAAAGAAACATGCTTGTCTTATTATCTATTCTGACGATGACCACACTAGCCTCATCCAAGACGTTGATGAAACAAATATGGATGCATTTTTCCTGGAAAACTCTGTACAAAATGAAAATAACTGCCAAAGCCTTGGATCTGAGATATGAAGGAATTTAGAGAGAAAAACAGATGCTATCAACCTATTACAGATCTTGGCTAGTTTAACATTGTTTCAATCATTTGAGTAAACAACATGAAACAGTTGGCCAATCCTCTTCATCCTATAACTAAGTTGTGATAGCCATAAAAGCCATCAACAAAAATAGTTACAACTCTCATTCATTCAATACTTCCTGTCAGAGAGATGTACAACCCCTGAATACATATGCAATGAATCATTGTAAAGTATTCCCAATAGTATATGTTGCAGAGTGAGTAATTGTGATGTGACATGAAAATTGAAAGCATGTACAATAGTTTAAACAAAATTTGTATAAAAAATGGACAATTGAAGATGCAAAAAATGGATTGCACCCACTAAATTTGGCAAACACTCTTAAACTTAAACCCATTACTAAATAAATATTGAAGAGTGAAATACCCAGCAAAAATGGCCATTACAAGTTTAATTATGCCGAAAGGCGTACACCTATTAACAATGGGAACATTTAATATGTTTTTAGTACTTAATCAGTTTTGTATGGACAAGTTTAAATATTGTTGGAATATTCTTAGTCATCCCAATAAATCAATTGTTGTGATTTCAACCACTAACTTCCTCACTATTATAAAGACATATGTTTACATGTTTATTTTTTAACTTTTACTTAATCATATTTAAAATTCACTATGATGGCTAACTGATTGCCACCTCTGAGTAATTAACATTTCATTTTCTAAAAATCCCAAGTTTACCAGCCACGATTTTTACTCCAACTATTATTTACTGGGTAGGATTTTCCTACCTGGAGCTCTTACCGCATCGTCTTACTGTGCCAGTTATTTAACACATAGAGTTATGTGGTTATTTAATGCCTAGAGCTCGGTTATTTCAGCATTAACCAGCCACAAGTGACTTGTGGTTGTGCTAGTATTAGCCTTAATCTTAACAAACCCAAGAACTTGCTGCAAGAAAAACTCAAAAATCTTGCAAATTACCAAAAACATTTAAATAAATGTTGATCCACATTACACATAAATAATGAAAATCATACAAAAACTATGCTAACGATCACACCAAGGATTAACGTAATGGTTTCATATTGTAAAGCTCCCATGCAATTGTTCTACCTTATTCCATGGGCCTTTATATTTCTCCAGCTAACCAATATCAAGACTAATAAAATTAGGAGTTCTATGGCTTTTATAGAGTCTCTGCATATATAGTATGGCGGGAAATAACATTTAAAATAAGGATTCATTCATAAGTCTTATGTAAGAAATTAATCATGTAGCCTTAAAAAAAAAGAGAGTTTGGACTTCAAAGTAGGTCCATCATAATTCCTTTTGTTTTGAAGTAATTCCTGTCTCGTCACATCTTTACATCATTTGATAGAAGCAACTCAATATACCATTCTTGCAGTGTGCATTTTAAACTAAAAGCAAGTAGAACATATAATCCATGATTGAAGCTTTCCGAAAAAAGAGATGATTGTATTTCTCTTTGTTTATAA
Organism: Picea abies; assembly: GCA_900067695.1. Classification (NCBI taxonomy): domain Eukaryota; kingdom Viridiplantae; phylum Streptophyta; class Pinopsida; order Pinales; family Pinaceae; genus Picea; species Picea abies. Next base: position 11,271 of record CBVK0100306094.1, on the reverse strand, counting down.
AATATTAGTGATTTCATCCAAATAGATTACTGTGAATCTCATTAAGATTGTCTAATGATGCAATCATCCATTGTTGTGATTATGCAAACACCTACTATTTCACAAAATCTAGATACATGCTGCCAGTTCCAAAACCATAAGCATGAAGACCATCATGTGTGCATCCTACTTTAGGCAAAACCTTGCTATCATATTCTTGTGCACAAGCCTCGACTTTATTTAAACTCAATTTAGGTGCTCCCATATAATTATTTAAGTGAACCCCACTGCCAAAAGAAGTAACAACCTGTTGTTGAGCATATGTTGTTGCTTGCTACTGAATTTCCTCAAATGTTTTGTCACCTTGAGATAGCTTACATTCTCATTAGCATCAAGTTGTTTGACAATTATACCCTCTACAACTTGATTCATCATTTCAAGGACCACATTTAGCTGATTTCTAATTCTCTCATTAGCAAGGATCTCAAGGGAAAGAAGTCCTTTCCACACCAAAAATCATAGTGTAACTTCATCAAAGTCAGGATTATTTGAACACAACCAATGAAACAGAACCTGCTTCCTCTTTGGGAAAAATGGTGTTTGTAACATAGTAACCATATAGTCTGTAGGAATAGTTGATTCCTGGCCCATAACCCAGAAGAATCGATCAGTTGTTGATTAGCAATTTAGATGGGTTAATTTGAAATTCCTAACAAAACCATAGTTTAGGCATAATAAAGTAGATAATCAGTTGCTTCCAACTAGTAGGATCAAAAACAATTTCCAAGGAGATAAAATTGCATTTGTAGATGCATCACTTGAATGCCAGAAAAGAAGTACCCTTTCCAACTTATAACAAATTTGGAGATACAAAGGCTCCATCCTATCACAATAATGGAAGCCAAGGGCACAACCAACCATGCACATGAATTAGCACAGATTCTTCGCAACAATCCCAAGAATATATTGATTGTTGTTAATTTATGCATCACCATCACCATCACCATTTATTCAAGAAAGATATGGAGTGTGGAAGCTGGTAGTAATGTCTCTCATGTTTCCAGAAAGTGTAACATAGGTTCAGGGTCCTTGGCTCCCAAGAAGTTATAGAATCTATTCTCACTACCGGAAGGAGAACCTATGATAACAACAGAGTGTAATGAGTTGGTGCAGTATGTTCTGTTTCTGCATATATTCTATAGTGACAGGGTTCATACACTTGCATAAGTCTCTACCACAAAGCTATAATTTGTAAAGCCTGATATGGATGCTGACGTGGTTCCTAGCCTAGAAAAACTATATCCCCTGGTGTTTAAGCTCTTTCATATTTTAAACATGTTCAACAAAAGGATAACCAATAGATGTCTCTTAGAAATCATTAAAATCCATCGCCATATTCTTTGATCTCAACTCCACCTCAATCAGAATGGATATCCCTTGCTTATTATTTCCAAGCCCCCTCCCCTATAACCCAACAACAAACAGGAAATTTACAGTCCAACCTATAAGGCATTAGAAATGGACTTCCCATACTGGACACAAGAGGTAACTGATTTGTTGCATAGAATGGAATCTTTAGAAATTGAAAACAATGAGCTTCATGGATAAGTTACAGACCTCACGCAGTTGGTTTTCGAACTGAAAAACCAAGAAAACGTCCACCTTCAAAACCCATGAGGTGACTATCTTTGATTGATGCATTCAGAGCCTTGTACTGCTCAAGGAGATATTCTATCTCAAAACGTGAAGTTAATATACTCTGAGTTAAAGTACCTCCAAGAAAACATTTGTTCCTTCTAGTAGAAAGTTGTGCTTGTAGAAGAAATATGCATCATTAAGAACTGCATCTATAAAGTGAAATGTCATTTTCATGGTTTGATCTGACTATTAATGTGACAGGGAGGTGAAACATCCAAAAGAAAGCGACTGTAGGTATCAAATATTAAAGAAACTTCCAAGCTGCAAACAATGAATGCACCATGCAGAGCCAATAGAAATAGAGCCAACATAAGTATTTGTTTTCCTTATATCTTACACGATTTACCAAAACAGAACTCACAAAACAATAAAACAATAAGCAAGTTGGAAAACAAAGATTAGCATGTTGATCTAGAGCTAGCAGTGTTGACTCATTGCAGGTTCAGTCCTAATTCTACCACAATAACCCAACTACAATTCATTGCATGGAAACTTGTTATCTCAAAGAAATAACTATGAGCAATTAGCCTAAGGTCACTGCTAATCACTCTTCTATTTGGACTGGTGATTTTCCAGTCACTGGGGGGTGTCCCTAGTAATCATATGTTGTCAACACTTAGGAAATATGCATAGTTAGCACTTGTGATCAACACACAATATTTGTCCTCAATATGCATGCAAACAACTGAGGACACAAGAAAACTTTCAGTCACACAATATGAGGGAGATTCCACTTCATAAAACAACTACAACTATGAATGATGAAAGAAGAAACAGAATGTGCCTTGAGTGAATATAAAGTCAAAATAACAACACTGAAGCCACCCACTCCACTATAACGCATCGTGATTATCCAACCATGGGATTCAAGATCTTCCACGAGTGAGTGCGATCCTCTTACTTCGACTGAAATCCATGGTGACATTATTGATAATGAGGATGACAAGGAGGGTATCAAGAGCTGTCATGATAAAGGCAATGACAAGGTAAACAATAGTACTTGTGGGACAAATGGGAATAGGGTTAGCAATTACAACTATGATGAGGCCTAAACCCTCACCAAGGAGATTGAGGATGAATCCCAATTTCTTATAGAGGTATTTAGGATCAAAGAAACTCTTGCAAACCCATAAACACTACCTGACTTGGGTTTCCATGTCATACATTAAAGTCAGTGTAAATGCGACCTTAAATTTTAATTAGAATGTCAGTTTGGAAATATCTAGATCTTGTCAAGAAATGAAACCAAGGAGATCCAAAACTCTACCAAAGCTGCCAATGTCATCTATTTGGATACAAGCAGCACATCAAGCAGCATTGTTTATGGAATATGAAATTCAACCACCATATTTATGAAAGTATAATTGCATTAGAGGAATGTCAGTCTCATGTTAATAGGTTTCCTATGATGTACGCATAGGAACCTAGTGCATAGACCATTTTTCTCTTCGCTCATCTAAGTAGAGATCATTTCCCTTTCTAAATAATCAATAAGTATTTTCAAAGAAAATACAAAATAAACATAGTAGATCCTAAAAGGTGAAGATGCTCAAGCCATGCCAAAAAATGAAAGGAAATAAAAGAATATTTCCTTGCCCATCAAACATATTAAAAAAATAATCATAATTATGGAGAACACATTGAGTGCCCAAAAAATAACTAAAGGCATATATTAAGCCTAAGACCATATGCTTCTCAAATAAATGTCATGACAAAAAGATGATAAACAATTTTTTACTCAACAAAGGTCTTTAACTTTAACCCAAACCCTTGACTCAATGGAAATCAGATGAAGCTAATCATTCCATAACAAAAGGTTCAGTCAAACATCAAATGAGAACTACAAGCATTCAAGGGCCTAACACATTTTTAACCAAAATAAACACAAAATTCCAAACTTGACAAAATGCTCCAAAATGCAACAAACAAACAAACCATTAAAATTTATCAACATATTAGAGAAAGACATCAAAGAAATTTCATCTACTTTCATAAGCCCATTCTTGCTTAGCGGAATTCTTGTTAAATTAAGTATCTACCCTTTAATAATAGGACAATATCTATGTGAAGAGATGGGTCCTAACTCCCATCTTCATCAAATTCCAACTTCAATTCTTGTCACATACAAGAAAGAGACAATGTAATAGTTAAATATCAAAAAGTCAATCTTAAAATAACTTGCATCAAGAAAATGTGGCTCCAAAGTTAAAATGAAAAGCACAAAATATAAATTATAGAACCTATTTTTACCTGAAATGCATCCTCAAATTGGCATATAGTAATCTTTCTATGATAAAGAATTTTCAACCTAATCCAAAAATAGAGGAAGACTGTATCACAAGAATCACATCATCTATGTTATTCCATTCACTATTTCTTGCACCACCAATGGAACACATATACTGAAATAAGTGTTCCCTAGGCCCTCATATATATTGGATTAGATGAAATGTTGCGGTATATCAATTTCCCAGTTCTCATCTTCGTGCTCATTTTCTTCATTCTGAGCAAGACCCTCTCCAGATGGACTATCATTATGAGTCTCCAAAGAATTATGTTTTGTATCAAGTTCATTAGAGAAACTTGTTATATTTTTTTCTCCCCTTCTATCACAATCTAATCGCCAAAAAGCTAGTGCTCTTTCATATGGAAAAGTGGAAATGTCATGCCTTGTTACATATAAGCTTAAACATATATCCATATGTTTATCAAGCTTGTTCCTCATATTTGACTTCAAAAATGATAGTGCACTAAACATTCTCCCATCCTCCACTAATCCCAAAATCATGGTTTGACACAAATCCACTAATTTGAAATATTCGAATATGTTTTCTTGTAAGTATTGGCTAGCACCTAAAATAGTCCATAATCTTGTTATTGCACCATATTCTAGAGGATTCTCCAAAGTGTGAAATTGATTCCACATTGTTTCAGCGAAGCGTGTGGATTGTTGAAACAATTTTGATTGATCCATTATACCTTCAACTTGTTCTCCATGTATCTTGACCTATAAATTCTAACCTTGTACAATGTCTATTGTAAACAGATATTCAGAAATGAACAAAAAAGATACAATGGAAAATACAAACATTACATGGAGATTTTTCCCCTAGAAACCCAAACCGGGAAAAGAAACATATATTATATTCATTCATTGTGTTACATTTTTTACAATACAATATACATATAGGATCCAGCAGCATCCAAAACCCTAACCCAATGACCTGGATTAGTCCAAAACCCTAATTCCTTAACCGGAAATAGAAAACCATCGGCAAAAACCATGTGTCGAAAAAACCACCTAAATACATGACATGTTTCCCGAGGTAGGTGTCACATTTCCCAAGGTAGACACTACTACTCATGCAAGAATATAACACATACCCAACATTCTCCCACTTGTTGTTTTCTTTGCATACAAGGGGTTACAGGGCTACATAGTCAAAAATCCAGGGCAACAATGCCCATGGATCCTCTACACCAAGAGAACTTCTGAGTGCTCACAGATTTTGTTAATGAGTCTGCAACATTCTTCAAAGTGTCCACCTTCATCATTGATACTTTATTTTTTTTAATCATGTCTCTCACAAAGTGATATTGAACATCAATGCGCTTTGTCTTTGAATAATAAGTAGGGTTCTTCGCCAGAAAAATTGCACTCTGACTGTCACACTCTATCCTTACAACTTGTTGTACCAACCCAATACCTAAACACAATATTTGTAACCATACTACTTCCTTACTTGCGTGAGTGGTTACCATGTATTCAGATTTTGTAGTTGAAAGTGCCACTAGAACCTGTCTTTTGCTCATCCAACTTATTTCTTCCCCAAACAGGTTAAACACATACCCTCTTGTAGATATCCTACGATCTAAATCTCCAACCCAGTCTGCATATACAAAGCCATGTATATCGACCACTTTGTCCAATCCTGGTCTTCCTTCATAGCACAATCCATAGCTAGCAGTGCCACGCAAATACCTGAAAACCCTTTTTACTGCTATCCAATCCTCCTTCCCTGGTTTTGACATATACCTGCTCAAAACTCCCACTGCATGTGCAATGTCTGGTCTAGTATAGACCATTACATACATCAAACTACCAACTACACTCACATATGGAACATGAGACATGTCATCCTCTTCTTCATGTGTCTTGGGACACTGATCCGCAGATAGCTTTACACCAAGAGGAATAGGAACCTTGACCATTTTACATTCCTGCATATTAAACCTTTGCAATATTGTCTCGACATATTTTCTCTGATTTAACTATAGTTTCCTCTTTTCTCGATCTCTTTTAATTTCCATGCCCAAAATGAAATTTGAAGCACCAAGATCCTTCATGTCAAATTTAGAGGACAACTGAGTTTTCACATCCTGGATAANCAACATGTCATCCACATACAAGACCAAATAAATTAAATGATCACCAATTAATTTATAATACACACAGTGATACTCTTTGCTTCATGTGAAGCCAAGTCCCAGCATATATGTATCAAATTTTTGATACCACATCCTTGGTGATTGTTTTAAACCATACAGGGACTTTTTCATCTTGCACACCAGCTCCTTCTTTCCTTTCATAGCATAACCTTCTGGTTGCTTCATAAAGATTTCTTCTTCTAGATCCCCATGTAGGAATGTTGTCTTCACATCCATCTATTCTACTTCAAAATAAAATGCAGTAGCAAGAGATAACATAAATCTTATAGAGGTTAATTTGGCAACAAGAGAAAAAATCTCACCAAAATCAATTCCCTCAACTTGGGAATAACCCTTTGCTACTAATCGAGCTTTGTATTTCTCCGCTTTTCCTTCTGCATTCAGCTTCTTTTTAAATACCCATTTGTTTCCAATGTGATTTCTTCCAGTTGGAAACTCTACTAGATCCCAAGCCTCATTCTTATCCAAAGATGCCATTTCTTCTTCCATGGCCCTTTTCCAGAGATTTCCATTCTCTGAATCCATTGCCTCCCTGACAGTTCTAGGATCATCATCAATAATAGAAAAAGCAAAATTTGAATGAAAATAAGATGGACTATAACTTTCTGGTAGCCTTCTTTCTCGATCTGATCTCCTCAATACTGGAGTATGAGGATCTTCTTCTTCTGATTCATGTTCTTCTGTAGAGTCTTCTTCATCATCCTTTAAATCAAACTCTATCTTCTCTGGTTCTTCCTTACTTNGTAGGACTTCCTGTTTAACAACATCCTTCATTTCTCTAAATACCACATCTTGGCTATACACTACCTTCTTAGTTTCTGTGTTCCAAATCTTATAACCTATGAGACCATCTTTATATCCAATAAATATACAATTTTCAGCCTTCTTATCTAGCTTACTCATGTTTTCCTTTGGAACATGAACATATGCATCGCAGCCAAATACCTTAAGATGTGTGAGAAAAGGTTCCTTACTAGTCCATACCTTTTGTGGAGTCTTGTCACCCAACACTGATGAGGGTGATTTGTTGACCAGATAACATGTAGTACCCACTGCCTCTACCTATAATTCTTTCCCTAACCCAACACCACTGAGCTTGCACCTTTCTTTTTCCATCAACATCCTGTTCATTTTTTTTGCAACTCCATTCTTCTGAGGTTTATATGGAGTATTATTTTGCCTTGTTATACCACACTTCTTATAGAATTATTCAAATTCATTCCCGCAGAACTCTCTGCCATTATCTATTCTCAGCACCTTAATTCTTTTCTCTGATTGATTCTCAACAAGAGCCTTAAACTCTTTAAACCTATCAAATACTTCATATTTCTTCCTGAGGAAATATATTCAAGTTTTCCTCGAGAATTCATCTATCAATAAGACATAGCACACATATTTTCCCAATGATGGGACCTACACAGGTCCAAAAACATCACTGTGAACTAGTTGTAAAATTCCTTTAGCCCTCGTTGCACCAGAGGGGAATATTGCCCGATTCTACTTCCCATATAGACAATGTTCATAGAAATCAAAATCCAGAGAGCAATTAGACATACCTTCAACCATACATTTATTGTGTAGTAGTCGAAGACCCTTCTCTCTGATATGCCCCAGTCTTTGATGACACAACATAACCTTTTCTCCAGAGACTGTAGGAGTTCTTTCTTCTTCAACTCCAATATCAAGAACAATGGAGCTATTACACCCATCACTAATAGTTCTTTTTAGCAGCTTATACATAGTTCCAAACTGAACTCCCTTCATTAACACCATTGCTCCTCAAACCATCCTGTAAGTTCCCTTTTCAAAAATTGTTTTTACCCCTGCATCTTCCATTTTGCTTACAAAAATCAAATTTCTAGCCATACTTGGGATGTGTAGAACACCAGACAGTGTTCTAATCCTTCCATCTATGAGTCTCAACTTGATCCTTCCTCTTTCTATGATTCTGGTTGTTGAATCATTACTGAAGAAAACATTACATCCATCATACTTTTTATATTCGCAGAACCACTCCCTGTGGGGATTCATATGAAAGGATGCAGTAGAGTCAATCAATAATGCCTCATGATCTACATGTGTGCTTGAAGAGGCCAAGTGCACCTCCCCTCCTTCTTCCTTGGATGTCTTTTCTTCTGTAGAAGAAGATTCTTTAGATCCCTTCTTTTTCTCAACTTTGGATTAGGGATGATTTTAAGGATGGAAATTTATTTTAAATTGTAGAAACCGTGGCGAATCTTACTAATCCTTCATATGCCAACTATAAATGTTTGGCGATATTTTTCTAAAATTATTCAAATTTCTAAGGATTTTATATAGTTTTTATAAAATTTTGGCGATTTTTAAGGTAAAATAATTTTATCCTATAGAATTTGGGTGAATCATTTTTAAAATAGTGAATCTCGTTTTTGGAAAAACCATGGAAAATTAGCCCATGAGAGAAATTTATCCCCTAAAATCATCCATGCTTTGGATCTACACTGCTTCTTGTAGTGCCCTTCTTTTCCACATCTCCAACATACCCTTACAAAATTTCTAGGAGATTTAGGTCTACCCTTAGACTTAGATCTCCCACTTGAGAAACTAGATCTATTTCTTTCCTGGGAACGTCCTCTTGCAAATAATGTGTCTGTGCTATGTCCTTCCATATTCTTTCATCTCATCTCCTCTGACAACAAGGATGAGACCACTTCTTCAAACTTCAAAAAAGTTGTATTACTACCTATGGCCACAACTAGACTATCCCACGAGTCTGGTGAAGAACACAACAAACTGATACATTTATCTTCATTTGAAATTTTAATCTCAACAGAGACTAACTGACTCACCACAGTATTGAAGGCGCTCAAATGCTTAGCCAATGAGTCTCCATCTCTCAACCTCAAGTTATGCAACTTCTTTCTCAGGAATAGTTTATTTACCAGGGACATAGACTGATACAACTTCCCCAACCTTTCCCATAAATCCTTGGTTGTAGCTTCTTCTGACACATTCAGTAATACATAATCAAAGAGACACAGTCATATTGTGCTCTTTGCCTTCCGATCCATATTTTTCCAGTCATCTGCAGAAGTTCCTGTAGGTGCAGTACCTGGATCTACTATGATCCACTGATCTCTATCCATCGAAAGATATTCCATCTTGAGCTTCCACAACTCAAAGCTTTTCCCATTAAACTTCTCGATCTCCATCTTCGAATTGCTTGCCATTTTTTTTCACCTAAAAAACAATACTGTAGATCTCCCACTATAATAAGGCTTATCATAGTCTCGAGCCAAACCCTTGACCACAAAGGCGTCCCCCTGAAGCCAATAAAGCTCTGATAACAAATGTAAATTCTAACCTTGTACAATGTCTACTTTAAACAGATATTTAGAAAAGAACAGAAAAGATACAATGGCAAATACATACATTACACAGAGATTTTTCCCCTGGAAACCCTAACTGGGAAAAACAACATATATTATATTCACTCATTGTGTTACATTGTTTACAATACAATATACATATAGGATCCAGTGGTATTGAAAACCTTAACCCAATGACCTGGATTAGTCCAAAACCCTAATTCCTTAACCAGAAATAGAAAACCATTGGCAAAAACCATGTGCCGAAAAAATCACCTAAATACATGACACGTTTCCTAAGGTAGGTGTCACATTTCCCGAGGGAGAAAAAAAAATTCTATTATTAACAAGTTCATAAATATTTTTAGTTGTAGGATTCCCCATCATTTTATGAACCCCAAGTAGATAGGAATGCCTAAAATGGTCATTAACCATATAAATACTCATACAAATCCATGAAGTGTTATCAATAGTTGTAACCTCGTCCAAAGACAATGACACAAACCTAGAACTTTCAATCTTCTCTTTCATATTATCCTTTTCTACTTGAGCTAGATATTTTTCCCATTTCCAACCACTCGTTAAATACCAATGAGAAGATGGAAAGTTTGGCATTTGAAGAAAAGATAGATATTTCATGTAATCCAGATAATTTTTCATAGGACACCCTTTAGATAAGATGTTAAATACAGTTCTTAATTTAATTGTCTTGGATAACAAATTTATTTCCATCATCTTTTCGAATAGAGATGCGATGGTTCCTCCACCTGCCTCAAGTTTTTTCTTACTTATTAAATATTCATTATATTCATCATCATATTTGACATGTCGACATTCCTTGGAAGATTTCCATATGACAATAGATTTCTCCTCATGATCTAGGTGGATATCGGTGGCCACCCACCCTTTCCGAATGGCTCAAAATAGTTTTCTGGCCATTTTGGCCATTTACTATTTTTAGCAGGTTTTAACTTCCAGGGCCATTTTGAGGGTCCAAATGAAGGTTTTTCAATATAAAGGTTCTCAATGATATCCAAATGCATCATTTATCCCAAAAAATTAATCTCCTTGACAATACCTTTCCAACGAGCTATCACACGCCTAAAACGGAGATCGTATGCAAAAGTTACGACCCCGAGAAGTTGATGTACTCACTTACCCAAACGAGGCCCACATGACTTTTGGTGCTTCATCTCCTTGGGTTAGGTTTTTGGATGTCTAGGAATTTTGGCATTCCCATTTATTGTAAAAGGGCCTTCAAAACCTCATTGTAATCATCTTCTTGCGAATGCGAGTAGCTGTCACATCTCTTCTCAGAGATAACCTCCCACCATTCTAGAGAGTCTTTCACTCTGTATTTTTTCAGTCTCTGTACATTTCTCTGATTAATAGAAATTGTGTATTACTGTATATCAATGTTTATGGTTGCATCTCTGACACATTTTTGTTATATTATTGAATATATGCAATATCTCTATGCATTTCTTTATTATATCTCCGCTCTCATTTCGTGATGAAAATAATCCGGATCAGTGGTATCAAAGCAGGTTGCTCTTGATCGTTTTTTAGTGCATGTCCTTGAAGAGGTCCAAGTATAGCAAGTTGGGTCTCGAGATTTTCTCTCTTGAATACAATCTCTCTCACATACCCAAGAAACCCTCAATGGTGGAAGAAAAGAAAAACGATGGAGCAGATGATCCTACTATTGGAAGATTGGTTGTTGTCATTGATGTCAACCCTAGTCATGGGTTTTGGACCACAAGATTGATGAAGTTATTTGGACATGAAGGAAAATGCA
>CBVK0100306093.1:440-15095 GCA_900067695.1 Picea abies | reverse complement strand
GAGACCAAGCTTGGGACAAGATAGGTGGAATCTTTCACCACCGAATCGTCCTCTAGGGTTTGTTATGTCAAAACCCTCAAAACCCCCAATATTGGGCTCACTAGCTAGAAGCCAGAAATCAAAATAAGATCATACATGAATGAATGAGAAGAGGCCCTTGCCTTTCCTTTATACTTTTTGTCTCACCTTGTCCCTCCAAAGTGACTTTCATTTTATTAATATTTAATTAATTAATTAAATCACTTTAATTAATTAATTAACCTTTTTACCTTTGAAAAGCTCCTTATCTCTCCTTGTGGCTTCCCTGGCCACCGAAAGTCACTTCTAGCCATCCCATCCTGTATTTTTTCTCCTCCCGATTCCAATGAGCTATTACACTGAGAGGTTACTCCAAGTAATGTGCCCAAAATGACCTCTTCAGTGAATTCCATTGACTTATAACTCAATATAGTCAAAATTATGGAAATCGTCGGAATGCAATGAAACCAAAGCCAACCTATGCGGAATGGCTCATAATGATGGAATATGATCATCAATGCAAGTTGGACCCCATAATACCTCTCAAATACCCCTATACTCTCTCTAGCATCCATCTGGCTACTCTGGTCATCATAAATCTCTGCCCTGTGATGATGTCCCAAAGTGGGGACATTACAGTCCTCCCTGCTAGAAAATTGCTTGTCCTCAAGCAATACCCAAATCCCCTGAAGTAAAATACCAGAATCCCATGTCCACCTGTGGGATACATAGTAGAACCCATCCAACGATGAACAATAGCACACTCCACACCCTAGATCCCATATCAGGAAGTGAATTGCAATACTATGTGAAGAACAGTCCTGGAAGATATCAACCCTGTGAACCTCCTGCACCTGACCCATGTCCTCATCTCGGAATGATTCCATCCTCCAAATATCTACCAAGATCCACACGGTCTCCATCAACTGCACATGATGATGCCAGAATGAGGTACTGCAAGATCTCCATGAGGCACCCTCAAACACTGTGCTCCCCTCAACACTGAAGCTAAATAGAAAGTTAGAACAACTTTCCCCTTCCATGGTCCACTCGCCTCTGTTAGTCAGTGAAATTTCCATCCCTGCAATCCCTGCGTCCCATGCTAACCTCTGTCGAAGGTCACCATGTTGACACTGTACTACTCTGACCATGAATGTCTACCCCCTGCATACATCCTGAATCCTCCTCTCTTGGATCCTCAAGCTGAAACACCTGTGACCACTGGACCTACTGTCCAAAAACTGTACATGTAAAGGCATCTCTGTAGAAGAAGTAACTATCCAAACATCTCCATACCCTATCATGATGATCATGTGAAAGGAAGGGTCTCGCCCCATAGGACAAGTACCTACATACCCACTCCAAACCAAACCAAGGTGGAGTGTGTGGCTCTCTAGTGCAACCTGGGTCAACATGAGCATCATGCTAACAAAATGGACTCCTGGGTCCCATGGAAATCTTGGAAGTTTATCACTTCCAATCTCCTCTAACTGCTCCTGTGTGAGACTAATCACTGTCAGAAGCCCGCTATGCTCATCTGCTATCCTCCTCATGCTCCTGTCAATGATAAATGTGTCAGAAAAGGATAAAAAACATATATGTAGCTGACTATAGGACTGGGAGGTGTCACATTCTTTGGTCAATCTCAAGGATTTGACCAGAATCTCTTCCATCGGTATCCATGATAGATGCTCTCTTGTGGTCATCACCGAATCCCAACCATCCAATACAACTAAAAGTAACCCGTCTAGCTGCTAGTCAACCAACCTCCCTGTCTCATCTCTGACGCAACTGCTGAAATGGTGAAGGTGATCCCCCATGACTATGTGCTGTTGCAAATGAGTGACATCTGCATACTCCCCTAGGTGTGTCTCCTCTCTGCAAGGAACTATACCCCTCTGAATCTCATCATCATATCGACATGTCTCTGTGAACTATCACTCATCACTATATGCTCCGAAATACTCATGTCATCTCCCATAGACTCATGCCGCATCATAGATCCTAGGCGTATAAATGGATCAATCTCTATATGGAGATCAACCACTCCTAAGACACAAATGGAAGTGTCCCCCATCGACTGGTGCTCCTCTGCTAGATCATCAACATCCTCTGTCAATGTGACTGACTGATACATCTCACCAACCCTTAGTAGATAATCCCTGTATGTCAACAACTGCTAGTAGTTAGTCCTCATCACAGATACTCTCTCTTGGAGAGTGTGAAAATCATCTATGGAAAATCCTCCATCTGAGCTACCCTGTGCCACTGATTCTCTCCAACTGTAATCTTCCATCACTGCATGCATGTCATCAATACGTCTAGTGGCTACCCTGATCATAGCCTCACTAAATCCCAACTGTGCTGCTCAGTGGTGTGACTCCTGATCATAGTCATGCTGAGGTGCCATCTCAGACCCCTCACTACTAGTGTCAATCCTGCTAGTGCCAAATCTATAATCCCCAAAAACACTCTCTGCATACGATGACGTGCTTAATTGTCCACTATCTATTGTGCTGCAGGGTACTCCTGTATGCCACTGCACCCCATCACTAGGTGCTATCTCTCTCTGAATCACATTGTATCCTGTATGAGAAGCTGTATCCTCCTGTGCACTCAACCTGCTACTATCATCTGCGCCTGGATCCCATATAACTATGTCCAAACACATGCTATGGTCATCCTGAATACTAAAGAGTGCATCCTCATAAATGCAGGTAGATCCTGGAAGTTAGTGCTCCATCAATCTATCAGCCTCTGCAACCTGCTCAACCAATGGAGTCTCCAATAGCTGTGACTCCATCTCCTCTGGCTTACCTATATGTGTGAGGTCAACTCCCTGTATGTCCTGTACCTCCTCCTGGACCTGTGGGTCTACCTGTCCATGGTGTGCATACCTCACACTAAGCTCATCCATCATACCTGTCGTGCCACTGATCTCCTCATGTGACATGGCTATCATGGGTGTTTGAACAGGTGATAGATGTGCCACAGCCCCCATAGGAAGCTCATCATCTCTAGGTGCTAACACGTGAGACTCCTCACTAGTGTCACCACACTGCTGAGGCGTAAGGTCATCAATGGTATGTGATATGTCTATTGAGACACTAGTGCTATCATTCTATCCATCCAACTGCCTATCCACTACACAAGGGTCATCCTCCTCCTCAAGTGTGCAAGCATCACTAGCCTCTATGCAAGAGTCATCATCGCTATCCTCTGAGGTAGAGTCACTATCACTAGCCTCTATGCAAGAGTCACTATCATCATCAGACTGCTCTGAATCCTCATCATCACTACCATAGTGTACCTCAGTGATATGCTTCTTACCCTTACCCCTACACCTATGATATGGTTCCCAAGGCACCTTGCAACTATAGCAAAGTTGCGTGCTCCTAATGGGTGTGGGGTTTCTCTGTGCTTCCTTCCATCTAGTTGTTTTGGATCTGCCTCCCTCTACTATGCTGGTCCAATATGTCACCTCATCTTCACTCCAACTGGGGTTTTTCATGGATATAAACTTTTGGAGCGTTATTAGAGGCCCAAGTCTCTCACAAAGTGCATGATATTCTACACAACTATTCCACAAAAATATGTAGACCCCATCTTCCCTTATGAAATATCCCTCAGGCTAGTAGGAGTCTAAGCTCTGATACCACTATAATGATCCCAAGCCATTATGCAAGGATCATCACTGTTTTGGTGTCTTTTTAAAACTTTTTCTGAGTGAGGTATTTCGTCAAACACTTTGTTGATCTACCCTTTAGATGTGTTTATATGTGTGTATGCAACAAATAACAGAAAGAGATAACCATGGAACATACCTCAACCATATGAAATAAGATAGACAACCCAAAACATCTTAATTCTTCTTTATTCATAAAATAGAGAAACCTGCTACAATGAAGATGTCGATCTAGAATGCTCAACAGATGGCCAAGAAGATAGAAAATAGATAAGAGCTACTACAAAATTCTCCCGCTAATACAAATAATGCCTCCAAAGGCTGAATAAGAAATGAAGATCAATACAAGCAGATATGAATGCCAAACTCTCCAGCTGAAGAATTCCACGCTCCAATAGAAGGCTGAAACCCTCAATAACTCGGCCCTGCTGCCAAAAGTGTCCAATCACCCTAATAAATATGCCAACTGGTAGATCGGGTGATGGTAAGAATAACCCAGGTGCCTGAATCTCCAAGATCCCTCTCAATCTCCGTAGATCTGAGTTTCCCACTGAATGGGGTGCCCCACTGGATGACTGAAACCCTAGCTGGTTCGTCTCTGATGAAGGGGGCCTCCAAATTCTCTGAAACTCTCCAAGAATATAGATCGGACGATGTTAAGAATAACCCAGGTGCCTGAATCTCCAAGCTCCCTCTCAACCTCCGTAGATATGAATTTCCCACTGAATGGGGTGCCCCACTGGATGACTGAAACCCTAGTTGGTTCGGCCCTGATGAAGGAGGCCTCCAAATGCTGTGAAACTCTCTAAGAATATATATCGGGCTATGAGAACCCCATGGGATAATTTTCAGACTCAGATCTCAAGCGGATCTCCCTAGATCTGAGTTTTACTAAATCATAGGACGAACTGGTGCACCCTCTCTCTATCTGCACATGAAACTGATGTAGAATCCTCCTGCAATTGAGTAGATCTGTAACGAGAATGGTGTGGGAGATTATTTCATCTCCGAGACCAAGCTTGGGACAAGATAGGTGGAATCTTTCAACACCGAATCGTCCTCTAGGGTTTGTTATGTCAAAACCCTCAAAACCCCTAATATTGGGCTCACTAGCTAGAAGCCAAAAATCAAAATAAGATCATACATGAATGAATGAGAAGAGGCCCTTGCCTTTCCTTTATACTTTTTGGCTCACTCACTCCCTCCAAAGTGACTTTCATTTTATTAATATTTAATTAATTAATTTAATTAATTAATTAACCTTTTTACCTTTGAAAAGCTCCTTATCTCTCCTTCTGGCTTCCCTGGCCACTGAAAGTCACTTCTAGCCATCCCATCCTGTAGTGTTTCTCCTCCCGATTCCAATGAGCTATTACACTAAGAGGCTCCTCCAAGTAATGTGCCCAAAATGACCTCTTCAGTGAATTCCATTGACTTATAGCTCAATATAGTCAAAATCAGGGAAATCGTTGGAATGCAATGAAACCATAGCCAACCTATGCGGAATGGCTCATAATGATGGAATATGATCATCAATGCAAGTTGGACCCCATAATGCCTCTCAAATACCCCTATACTCTCTCTAGCATCCATCTGGCTACTCTGGTCATCATAAATCTCTGCCCTGTGATGATGTCCCAAAGTGGGGACATTATAGGAGAGCACAAATATACTTAAGAAGCCTACTAGTGCTAAGAAGAAGAAGTCTATTGTGTTAGTTGAAGACACTCTTTCCACCAGGAAGTGTGTGAGGCTAAGTGTTAAAATGAAAAAGTAGCTTGTAGTTGTAAACACCATTTTTTAAATTTGTTCCTTCTTGGGAAGGTTAACTAATATGCACATATTAAGTTTTTCCACCTATACAAGCTTCTAGGTGTTTAGCTATATGAATTTTGGAATTTTTGCTAAATAGTAGTTTCACTCAGTGGTAAAATCACCTAAGTAAATTGATTTGTCGTCATGGAAGGACACAAACAACTCTACACACGTTCATGAGTCAAAGACATTGCATTTTGGCTTAGCTACCCAAACCCTTATGCAGACACAACGTAGGTGTCAATGCATAATATTTTACAGAATGCAGAATTGTTACACAGGAGCTACCCACAGGTGTTGCGTAATATCTTACAGAGAGAACGTTTACACACAGATGCTACTCAATTTTTGAACAGAGGACAAATGTAGCTGCATACATGTAACACGTGGGCTCTACCTTCTCTCCTTTTTCCATTCTAGGCGGCGCTACACAAAATTGCTACCTAAGGGAGTAGCCAAGACTAAGCCAACAATTTTGGATAATTTAATAATGGATTAAATGATAGAAATATCACTTGGCGTGTAGAGGACAACTACAATATCCAAAGGTACACATGGAAAAACCAGGGTCGAGTAGCAAAAGAGGATCAAAGAAGTTAGATGCATGATTGGGTTAAGTCACCAACACTTCCCTGTTCTATAACATAGGCTGTTATCTTATTTGTTAGAATAAATAAATGTTCTAATATTTTTAAGGAAAAGAGGCCATCTCATACCTCAAGTTGTTGCCTCCCTTTCTTGTTATAAATAGATAGGTGAATTGCTTTAATGGGTTCAGATGGTAGAGGAAGGCTCCCAAGAAAATGTAATATTTTGATAAAGTGGTTGTGATCTATTATGTACTGGACTTAAGAATTTTTTACTAATAGAAATCATCTCTTATTTCAGACTATTTTCTTCTAATGCTAAATGTTGATATTCGAAAGCTTCATATGGATGACTGTGGTAATGATGTGATGGATGTTTGATCATTTTATTGTCATGGTGCTTATTTATCTCCTTAGTTTCTAATTTCATGAAGATCTTTTTTTTAGAAAATTTCTTCCTTGGGGATTTTGTGGACCTGATGTTTGTAGTATCTCTTACATTCTTCTCATTGAAGTCTTCCTTCTATCCATATTTACTCCCTAACTACTGGTTGAAACTAGCCAAGACCTTATTTTTTGTTACATGTTATCCCTGTTTCTGAATGAGGATATTATCATTCCAATTTTTTTCCATTTGACCTTTCAAAAAACACTCATACTTTCACATATCATCTGATGGGTACTGGGCTTACCTTCCTTGCAATAAGAAAGTGACTCCTAGTGCTAACATTTTTGGTGCTATTGTTGGGGAATGATTCAAAGACTTTTCCCTAGGATAGAACAACAATGCTTACTAGCTCTCTAGGTGCATTGGGACTTAGTATTTTGAAGATTGCATCTTGCACCAAGCGACTCCATTGATTCATATCTAGCGCCTAAAGGTAGACATACGAGATCAAATCCACAGTTACCTTTTGTTTCACCTGTGGCTGACCTAGAGAAGATAATCAAGAACAGAAAAGATTCTAAAAAAGTTTTTTCTACTATTACTATGAGTGCTTCTAGTTATTTTCTTAATTCCACTCTTAATACTCCAACTGTTTTATCAAGTAAGATTCCTTTATCTTCTGCTAAAGTATCTAAAAATATAGATTTTGAAGAGTTTCCTGTTGAATACTCTACCTTTGAAACTCAATTGAAATAAGAAAACATTGATATATTATCCTCCCCTGATATTGAGAAGTGTTTTAGTGTTGATAGTTTTGAATATTTCCCTACATTAGGTTTTGCTATACCTCTCTCTGTTAAAATTTTAGCTGCTCAAGAAGTAGGAGCTTCATCTCCTTCTCAGACCTTACCATCCTCTTCCGAGACTCCATCTGTTGTTGTGAAGACTAAAATATCCCCTTTTTCCTTTTCTCTTTCTCATAATCTACACACAACCAGATCTCTTTCTCCTGCTTGTTCACCTAGAATCCAAAATCAAATGGAAGTTGTTAACCCCCCTGCAAATAGGATGGATGCCATAGTGTCTGGAAGATATGCCCGTCCAGTCTTGCCTCAGCTGATGAATGCTTTTCCCCCTGGAGATTATTTGAAATACATGCCCAAGTTTACAAGAGAAGAAGATATAACAATTGAGGAACATCTTGCTTTTTTATATAGCTATGCAGATAACCAAAATATTGAAAATGAAGATGTTTGGATGAGAGTTTTCATCCAAAGAATTTTTAGTGAAGCTAGGAAGTGGTTTAGGTGTCTGGCCAATGGATCCATTATGGGTATTGAGGCATTCAATGAAGCCTTATTGAGGCACTACAGTGACAAAAAGGATTTTCTATATTATATCACTGAATTTGGATCTTTGAAAAGGAAAGGAGAGTCTATGTCTGAATTTTCTAAAAGGGTTAACAAAATGTACAAGAAGATCCCTGATGATATAAAACCCACCTAAGCCATGGAAAAAATCAGTTATGCCAGTTCTTTTGACTCCGAGTTCTGCCTTCTATTGAGAGAGAGAAGATCATCTTCCTTAGTTTAGATGCAAGATGTTTCCTTAGAGGTAGAATCCAACATAATTGCTTCAGATAAGGTCAGGGGAAAATATGACAGAGATAGGAGGAAAAACAGAGTTGAATCTTCCACTTCTAACTCTCTTGTTGTTGATTCACATGTAGATGAGTTGAAAAAATTAGTAAAGTCCCTTTCTACTGAGATTGAGAAGTTAAAATCAGAAGGAAGAAAACCATATAGAAATGCTCAGAACACTGAAAATAGAGGTAATTTCCTAAGACCAAAAAATGCTCCCCAAATCCTTCCTAGAGATCCTAGAAACACAGAGAGAGATGATCAAAGGATTCAAGCTCCTTTTTAGAGTAATCTCATTGCTGATGAAGAAGAAGAGAAGGTAGAGGTTGATCCTGAGATTCAATGTTTAAGTGATTCATCCCCATCCCCACACTTGACTCAATCCTCTTATGAGAAATATTTAATGAATATTCAAATCAATGAGTTAAGAAAGGGAGAACAAACGAAGGAAAATGATAGTAGATATAATATGAGATCTAAGAAGAATGAAGAAAAAAGTGCTTCCCTTAATCAACCTGTTTAGAAAGAAAATTCTTCCAAGACTCTGACAGTGAAAAGCAAGGAAAAAGATTCTCAAAACCCACAAATTTTGATCAGAAATCCTCCTCTTAAAACCAAAGACATTCAATAGTTTTTAGAATGAGATCCAGAAAATTAAGATCCCTATACCATTTTTGGAATTGAAAAAAAATGAAGAATTTAAAAAATATCTGACCAAAATGTTACAACCCGATGCCTCTCCTAATTCCATTTGATTCAATAACTCTGCAAGATGAAAAACCAGTTGTGATTTTAGGCCCTTTGATAGAATATAGAGATGAATCATCCCCTCCCTTCCACACTTCTGTCAATATTCATGACAAGGTGCTACATAACTATCTTTTTTATTCAGGGGCCTCCCATAATCTTATGCCAAAATCTGTTATGGATGAATTTGGACTAGAAATCACCAAAACCTATCATGACTTATATTCTTTCAACTCTAGGAAAGAAAAATGTTTGGGGGTCATTAAGGATATGGTTGTGACTCTATTTCAGCTGCCCATGAAAAGTATACTTATGGATGTTGTGGTGGTTGATGTTCCTCCCAAGTTTGGCATGCTCTTGTCAAGGTCTTGCATAAAAATATTTGGAGGAACCTTGCAGATGGATCTCTCATATGAAACTATCCCAATGTTTGATGGGGAGCATAGAAGACTTTACAAAGAAGCCCAGATCGCTTACATTATTAGTGATGAAGCAAACCCTGCTAATCATCTTATTTTTTCTCTTGATACCGATTTGGGGTCCAACATTTTGCAGCTCACCGATGCTCCTGAAACTCCTCTTGAAATAAGAAAAAAGTCTACTACTTTGTATAAAGAACCTCCTCTAACCAATTCTGTTTGGAATATGTTCTTTGATGGAGCCTCTTCTAAGGAAGGTGTCGGTGTTGCAGTGGTCTTTTTCTCACCAACTCAGGAAACCATATCTTTTTCATACAAACTATAATTTGAAACTACTAACAATGTGTCAGAGTATGAAGCTCTTATTTTGGGCTTGAGAGATGTAAATGATACGGGGATTAAAAAATTGTCATTATTTGGAGATGCTAAATTGATAGTCCATTAGACCAAAATTCTTTGCCAAACTAAGCACCCTAGGCTTAGATCTTATAGAAATGAAGTATGGGACCTAGTGGAGTTTTTTTCTCTGAGTATGACATCTCTTCTATTCCACGCGAAGAGTACTCTGTGGCTGATTCTTTGGCTGTATCAGCAAGCCATTTTAGGATACCCATACCGCCAAAACTCAAGTATGATGTAGAAGTCAAATACAGGCATTCTATACCAGATAATGTCAAATATTGGAAGGTGTTTGAAGATGATTTAGAACTCAAAAAATTTCTTGAGTCTGTTGATGAATTTGTGGCATTACACATTGATTAGGATCTTGATTTTGAAATTACTCCATATGTTGATGTTTTCCTTAACAAAATTTCTAATCATCATATCATGCAGCTACCTAGCAACCAGATTCCAAAAGGACTAGTTCCTTTGGAAAAATTATTTGATGAAAATGATGTGGTAGTAAAAGGGAAAGTGTCTACTAATGATGCTGATATAATTGAGTGCAATTTGGGAATAGAGAAGGATCCAAAATATGTCAAGTTGTCAAGCAACCTATCAAGAGTGCAGAGGGCTGAATATGTCAAATTGTTGAAGGAGTTTGTTGATGTATTCACATGGACCTACAAAGATATCCAAACTTATGACACAAGAATTATAGAGCACAAGATTCCATTAAAATAAGAGACTAAGCACTTCAGGCAAAAGTTGAGGCAAATCAATCCTATGTTACTGTCTGTCATGGAGAAGGAGGTAAAAAATCTTTTAGATGAAAAAAATATTGTTCTTTTGAGATATTCCAAATGGCTGGCTAATTTGGTCCCCGTGAGGAAAAAGAATGGAGAAATAAGACTCTATGTCAATTTCTGTTATCTGAACAGAAGTTCTAAAAAGGATAATTACCTTTTCCCAAGATGGAGCATATATTACAGAGGGTGACAGGTGTGGCCCGAATGTCTATGGTTGATGGCTTTTCTGGCTACAACCAGATTTTTGTTTTGCTAGAGGATAGAGAGAAGACAACTTTTACCACTTCTTTGGGTACATTCATGTATGCCAAGATGCCCTTTGGTTTGATGAATGTGGGGGAAACCTTTCAACGAGCTATGGACATAGCATTTATTGGGGAGAAGGATAAGTTTTTTTTTATCTACTTAGATGACATAACCATGTTCTCTCAATTTGATGAAGAGCAATGCGATCATTTAAGAAAGGTATTCTTAAAATGCAGAAAATTTGGCCTCTCTTTGAATCTGAAAAAGTCATTGTTCACCATGAAAGAAGGAAAATTATTGGGGCATATCATGTCAGCTGAAGGAGTGAGGATTGATTCCAGCTGGGTTGAATCCATTCTAACCTTAGCACTACCTAGATCTAAAAAGGAAGTTCAATCTTTTCTAGGAAAGGTTAATTTCTTAAGAGGGTTTTTGTCAAATTTTGTTGAGTTGCTCAATTATCTCACAGCCATGTTGAGGAAAGATAATGAAATCAAGTGGAATGTTGAGGCTCATAGTTCTTTCGATGAAATAAATAAAGCTTTGATAGAAGCCCCGGTCCTAGTCATCCCAGACTACTCCAAGGACTTTGTTATTTTTTCTTTTGCCTCTTTTGATACAGTAGCAATAATTTTGTTACAGAAGAACTCTGAAGGCTTAGAGCAGCCCATTGCTTTTTTTAGTCGGGCTTTGAGGGATGCATAATTAAAATATGACATTATGGATAAGAAAGCCTATGCATTGGTTAAAACTCTTAAGTCCTTTAGAGTTTATGTGTTTCATTCAAGAGTTATTGCTTATGTTCCATTAGCTACTGTAAAAGAATTTCTTATTCAGCCTGATATTGACGGAAAATGCAACAAATGGATTGCTAAGATCCTTGAATTTGATTTAGAATTTAGGCCTACCAAATCGTTCAAGTTCCAGGGTTTAGCCAAGTTGTTGGTTGCATCATATTGCTTAGTGTTGGGAGTAAATTTCATTAGCTTATGTTCAGAAAAGAAGCAGACTGAATTAAACAATAGAGGTGCTCAGGCCAGCCCTGCATTGGAAAATTACAGTTGGTACAACGACATTATATTTTTCTTACAGAATATACAACCTCCAAGTGATATGGAAAAGAACAAGGGGAGAGCATTAAAACTCAAATCGATAAAGTATTTCTTGGTTGATCAAATTTTTTATTGGAAGGATCCATTGGGAGTGCTATTGAGATGCCTAGACCCGTAAGAGGCCCAAAGGATTATGTTTTATTTTCATGATAGTTTATGTGGGGGGCATCATTTTTGGACTATTTCCTACAAGAATCTTAGGGATGGGTATTTTTGGCCTAGTCTATTCATAGATGTTTGTGCTAAGATCAGAGCATGTGTTAAATATCAAAAAGTTTCTAGAAAGCAACAACTTAAGTCTTTTCGATTAAATCCCATAGCAGTTTCAGGACCTTTTCAACAATGGGGCTTAGATTTTATCAGGGAAATTCATTTTGCTTCCAGTGGCCAACATAGATGGATCTTGACTGCCACAGATTACTTCACTAAGTGGATAGAGGCTATCCCTACCAGGAATGCTTTTCACAAGGTGATCATTGGATTCCTTGAAGACATTGTAGCAAGGTTTGGTTGTCTGAATAGAATTGTCAATGACAATGCTGCATCCTTCAAGGCTAAGCCATTGATTTAGTTCTTTGAACAATATGGGATCACATTGATTCAATCAACCCCTTATTATCCACATGGAAATGGGCTTTCAAAATCCTCAAACAAAAGACTTATAAATATTGTTAAGAAGTTGTTGGAGGATAACAAAAATGCATGTGATTCAAAAATCAATTTTTATTTGTGGGATGACAGAGTGAAAACAAAGAGGGCCTTGGGCCTTTCTCCTTTCCAGTTGGTATATGGAGTTCAGGTTGTTTTTCCCTCTCAACTCACCTTTCCTGTGGAAAAAATCCGCCAAGATTATCAAGGGGAGCCAGATGATATGATCATGAGGATTCAACAACTAGTTGAAGTGCATCACAATTGGGAGAAACTGGTAGATAAGGCATATGATCATCAACTAAAGATCAAGCAGGCATTCAATAAGAACATGGAAAAAGAGGATTTCCAATTGGGTGATCTGGTGCTCAAGTGGGATGCACTGAGGCAGGATAAAGGGAAGCATGGTAAATTCAAAGCTTTATGGATTGGTCCCTTCAAAATCTCTGAGGTATTCCCTAATAACACTTTCAAGTTGCAGAATATGGAGAATGAAGATGTTTTTGGTGGCCATGTAAATGGGCATTTCCTGAATAAGTACTTTTCTTGAGCTGGGAGTGGCTCTTTACATCATTGTAAATATCATTCTCCTTTATTTTTGTGTTACAATAGCCAACCCCATAGCCATAGGATAAGGCACTAAATCTACTCATTCTTGGCAGCCCACAGGGGACATTCCATCCCCTGTGGAGCCAATGTTATCACATTAACTTGCCTTGGGTCTCTGAGTTTGTTTTTGTTTAAAAAGAAAAATTAAAAAAAAAAACTACTTAGATTCTTATTTTCTCTTTAAAATAAATTTCTCATCCTTTAAATGCTATTTATGATAGGACCCCTTAGGATGAATAAACCTTTGAGTCATAGCTCATGTGTTGACCCTCAATTCAATTTTTTGTCCTTAAACCCTTATGAGCTCATGGTCTATTCTTTATGTCCCCTCTCGTGATTCATCCCTAGGTTGATACCTCTCATGACCAAGATGATGTGACACACCTCTCTAATCACTCATGACCTCACATGCATACCTCATCATCAACACTCACCTGTCCATTAATTTTTTATTTGGAGAACACTTCCCACTCAGTAGACATTTCAATAGAGCCTCTCACAATTATCATGCACCCACTCCAAGTCATGATTTCCATGAATGATACCTTAACTCTTGTTTTCAATGTCTAAAGACAATTGAAATGTTTTCAAAAGATATTTCATTTATTATCCTTGGTAACAATTTCTAAATTTGAAAGTTCAATAGTGATGCACTGCGTAAGTTTTCCAGTTCATATCAGACGATGGCATGCCCACTAAATCTGATGTTGTGAGAGATTTCAGGGCTGAAGTTTCCTCAATCTCATCCTAAGTTCACGCTAAGGAGCTCAAAAGTTGTCGACTTTACAGGTATCCTATGAAACCTCCTTCACATATTAATTTTCATAGGAGATTTGTGCTTGAGTTTTGGTTTTCTAAGCTTGTAGGGTAGTATGGGATCCATATTTACATTCCTGTAAACATCTTCACTCATATCCATAGTGTGATTATTGTGTTTATTCATATCCTCTGAAAGTCATAGGCCTGAAATATCCCACCCTCTTTGTATGTGTTGCACTATGCAGAGGCACTGCTCAAACCTCTCTGATTATCCTTTCCTTCTTTTCATCCTGTACGAAGAGTCAGTTCAGAATTACATCCTCATAGTCTACACTCTGAAAACCTGTATGAGCCTGAAAGTCCATTTCTCATAGCCATGTTCATTGTGCTCTTGAGACTTAAATTGAAGTTTTTTGGTGAATAGCATCCCTTACAGCCTCTTAAGAACCCTATTTTTGAGTCATGGAGACCCCTTAGTTGAAGAAAGCACACAAAGATGGCAAGATAGTTTGAACATAACTTGTGGACATGCACCTTTTTGAGACAGAACCCATGGTAAGGTAAATGTTTCCAAGAGCAGGATGCCTCTCTTTCTGCCAGAACATGCAGAGAGGCCACTTAGAAGTATCAAAACAATTTGCACTAAATTTTGATGGCAAGAAAAACAAAGTTGGATATTTGGAATTTGAGGTGACTGAAGCCTCCATCTTAGCTGCAACAGGGACTCCAATTTTAGGAGAAAATGTTAGGATATTTAGACACTTAGGAGTTAGTTAAGATCTACTTGGTCTA
>CBVK0100306092.1:0-12269 GCA_900067695.1 Picea abies | reverse complement strand
ACCTCCCAGTGTCATCAGTTTGATCCCTACCTCCAGGTGCCACATAACTCTACAGTATTAAGGAGAACGTGGAGATGTGCTTGGGCCTGTGATGTGTGCACATGGGTTGTCATCTCCCAGTGCCCTAAGATGGACTGCTAGCTCCCTCCATGGGCCATGGCTACCTTAAGTTACTGGGTGGAGCCTTTGGGAATGAAACATTGGTCACTTTGTGAAACCCCTCACACACAGTCCCAAGCTGACTTTATTTTTCTCTTTCATTTCCCCTTTCATTAGAGATTTGTTCTCGGTTCTCATTTAGATAAATTTGTGGTTTTTAGACTTATTTATTGGCTTCGTTGTTAATTTTTGTTTTCACTATGTGCCTGTTTATACATACATACATAGATACACAGGTACATACACCCATATAGATATAGATACACAAGTACATACGGTATACTTTTTTTTTTCCCAACGATTTTTTTTTTTTTTATATTCATGAGAGGATTTTTTTTTTCCCAACGATTTTTTTTTTTTTTATATTCATGAGAGGTGATATACATATTGCTGTTCAAAATTGAACTTGACATAGCTTATCGCCTTCCCCTATCCTGTTATCCTGTCTGTAAGAGACCAAACAAACTATCCTACATATTGCAGCTTTTCTTTTCATAAACAAAAAAACTTGTACAAAAAGTCTGTGCAAACTATACAGCATTCAAAAAATTCTCTTGTTTGCCAGGTCACTACATTCCTTCTATGCTTATCATCAGATTCCTATTTGTCATATAAAGAAAAAGAGAATTATAGCCTAAACTCCATTGACTCAACCTCCTCCCCATCTACAAATTCATACAATCCAAAGGCCCCAACTGGTAAAGATAATGCTTCCTTTGAAAGCTCATCCACTTTCACATTAAGCTCCCTGTAGATATGCCTGAATGAAAGCCACTTGAAGGGTTGAAGAGAATCCAGGATATCCTGTAACAGTGGGCCACTTGAAGGGTTGAAGAGAATCCAGGATATCCTGTAACAGTGGGCCAAGCCGAATGTCCAACACTGAAACTTTTTTGGAAGCCCAATCGATGACCAGCTTGGAATGACCCATTACCTGTAAATTACTTGCCCCTTTTTTGTTGCAATCGAGTACATACAATATACTTACTCACATACATAGATCTCTTTTTGGGTTTCCAAATGTTTTAGGAGTTTCATTGTAAAGCTGTGAATACTTTTGATTGTATGTGTACCTTCTAGATTTTAGGGACTTTTTTCTTTTTTTTTTCTAGGTAGGGGTAAATCTCCAGGCACTTTCCTCATTCTGAGGATGGTACCCAGGGTAAACTTTAGATTCTTCAGGGCACAAGGCCAGGTCAACAACAAGGCTCAAAGCCATGACAACAATATACTTATTATGAGCTCAACATGTCACTCAGGGGAATAGAACCTGGGTGGGGAGGATGACACTCCATCCCACAACCACTTGGACTAGATCCAATTGACAAGATCTCTTTCTATTAAAGATTTGGCATTTTCAATTTCTTGCCATGATGTGGTTTTGTTCTTTAATTAGACATTTCCAGAGTTTTCTTGGGTTTGTTTGCTTAGGCTTTTATTCTCTGTTCATCTGATATGGTCTGTTTAGTCATCCGGGTTTCATTTTCTTAGACAAATTTTGTACTTATGTTCATTTTTTTCCAAAGCTTTTTGATAACTCATATTTGTTCGTTTTTCGGTCATCTCTAATATTTATGCATACTTGATTGTTCTCTTGTTAATTACTAAATTTTATGGATTCAGTTATTTCTTGAATGCTTTGTGTCTGGAGTCATGTGGGTTTTATTTACCTTGCAGAAATCATCTGTCACAGTTTTTGAATTTTTTCTGTATTTATATTGTTTATTGGTTTAGTTTTTTTTTTGTATTTATGTGCACTTGTTTCTTTGATAATTTTTGTACTTCTATTGATTTGCATTTTCTTGAATCTCCTTCATTCTTACTTTAATTACTTCTGTACATATTTTTTCAAAAAAAATCATCTTTCTGTTTGTACAGGTTTTATTTCTGCCATTTGTGTAGGTTACATAAGCTGTTATGGAATAGCCTTACCATGGTCATAAAGTCGGTTGAAAAAATAGTGCAGAATTCCAAACGAATGAA
This sequence comes from Picea abies, assembly GCA_900067695.1. Taxonomy (NCBI): domain Eukaryota; kingdom Viridiplantae; phylum Streptophyta; class Pinopsida; order Pinales; family Pinaceae; genus Picea; species Picea abies. The sequence goes on along the minus strand of CBVK0100306092.1, from coordinate 10,127 downwards.
TGCTTATAGCAAATTAAGTGCAAAGTCTAAAATGAGTTTTAAAAATTTACTAAACAAAACATTACAAGAGGAAGAGCAAACAGCTAAATTGGAATTGGGAGTGAAAATGAAGAGAAACTGAGGCAGGGAATGAATATAATGATATAATCTACTACACAAAAAGTATTACAGGAGGAAGCAAAATGAAGAATGGAACTCACTTAGGGATTCATATAAACCTAAAAACTTTAAATTCATTGTCTTGGTCAATGAGAATGATTGTTATCAAGAGAGAGAATAAAAACTGATATTGATTGATTTAGTTATATCAATCTGACAGTTGTCATGGCACAGGGGCCTGTCAGAGTTTCATAATGTTTTTGAGTGCTCTGGGATGTGCTGCTAGATATCCTTCGCAAAGCATCTTGAGAATCTTATGCCCACTTAAATGTTAAAACTTAAAATAACCTCTTACTAAAGTTTGTAAAATACAGATGAGATCTAGAAAACCAGAAATTCCAATGCAAAGCAATTGGCTACTTGACAAAAATACTTAAAGAAACTCTTTTGCTTGATTGTGGGATCAAGATCCAATGGTTTTGGGATAAACCGAGCCAAATTAAAAGTAAGACACCAGTTGATCTACCAAAAGAGTTCGTCTCATCTCTGATTATATGCCCAAGTTTATCCATACAGGGATCTTCAGATGGTAAGAGATGTTCTGATCAAACAAGACGGCGTCCGGACATATCTACGAAAGCATTTCATGTATTTACATTCAGTGCTTAGTTCCATCGTGACTTTGTGTATATGGAAATCCTCAAGCTTATTTCCCACACAAATATTTTCATATGTTAAGTGCTTGGCTAAGAGTGAAAGTGTTTGGCTAGGTAGTAGGAATCTTGAATGCAAGATCTAAAATATAACATCATAAATTCAATTGCAAGTTTTGTTTACAGAAGTTGGTTAATTGGTTTTTAGTCGCACGGATGCTGGAATACATTTTTCAAATGGTTACCTGTAGACAGTAGACTAACAACATTGCATTTGGCCATATTTTCTGTCGTATTGCAGGAAAGAGTATACAGTGTTGATTAATACCTGGAGGCGGAATGATCTTCTGAAGCAATCCGTTGCTCACTATGCAGGTTGTAGCAGTGTTGATGCAATACATGTTGTCTGGAGTGAGATTGAACCACCCTCTGCTTCTCTCCAAGCCTATCTCAAGAGAAGTGTGCACTTAAAATCTAAAAATAGGAACAGACCTGACCTTAGGTTCAACCTCAATGAAGTGGACAACCTAAATAATAGATTTAGGCCAATTGAAGGCCTAAGAACAGATGCAATATTTTCGGTTGATGATGACGTTGTATTTCCTTGCGCCACCTTGGAGTTTGCATTCAGTGTATGGCAAAGTGCTCCAGATAGCATGGTTGGTTTTGTACCTCGCATGCACTGGGTCGATTCAAAGGTATGCACTACCCACTTTTGCACTGATTGTTGTTGATGAGTATTATAATTTTGTGCATCTGAATTTGAACTGGCTCTCAATAGTTGGCTTTTGACATATAGGTATTGCTATCTTTTGCGTTGTATTTGTGAGTATTTATGAAGGCCTGGATATGTTGTTTGTTCTATTTTTGTTTTCATGCGTAAACATCGCCCTTTGTAAACAGAAAACTAAAGATCATCTTACTTTTGGTGGTATGTTTGTCATTCTGTCTTTTATTTTTTTCTTCCTTCTTTGTTTGTAACGAGTTATAACTCAAGACATGGAGGAAGGTGTTTTTTACGAGTTTTATAATTCTGCAAGAGTTATACCATTTAATGTTCTTTTACAGCGTGATTTTCTAGTAATAAGCAAATGCCTTTGGTGGAGGTAGATTAGGAGAGATGATTGATAGCTGTCTTTAGTGTTATCTCCTATAGAAATGTAAGAGTGCCTTTGTAGATTCTGGCATTTGAATTTTGAATACGTACTTTAGGTTCCTCAATATTGGAAGTTGTTAATCACCAAGATTTTGGAAACCCATATTGACTTGAGGCTTTGAGAAATTGAAAGCCAGTGGAAGACATTAATCTCTGAGATCTTGGAAGAGCAAAGCAACTTGTACTTGAATGTACTGGACTCTTAAGATTTCTTTCAAGTTTCGACAAGTTTGCAGTGTGCGCTATTCTTTGAACTGCTACAGTCCATGTAAAATTCCATATAATTATTATTGTAAGATATCTGGTGATACATTTTTAATGTACTGGACTCCCAAGATTTGTCAATATGGACTCCCAAGTTTCCACAAGTTTATACTATTCTTTGAACTGTTAAAACGATAAACCAATATTCTGTGTAAAATTCTAAATAATTAATGTCGTATGATTTATGGTCGTAAGATTGTAATTCTGTTTCTTTGAAGCATATAGTTTTATTGTTTGTTTGTAGATTCTCTTCACTTTTTGTTCCTTATACACCTTTTATGTCTGCAGAACCATGATGTAGGACGCTATACTTATGGAGGTTGGTGGTCTGTCTGGTGGATGGGTACATATAGTATGGTTCTTTCCAAGGCAGCATTTTTACATAAAAAATATCTAGATATGTATACTAATCAGATGCCAGCATCTATCCGGGAGTATGTAATCAAGGAAAGGTTTGTTCCGTATCTAGCATTAATTACTTAAACATGCTCTTTATGAGTGTTCTGTTATGTCAGATGTGAACTCCATTATTTCCACTTATCATGTTTATACTACAGAGCAATTTCCATATTGATCATGCTGTTTTTTAACTTATCCTATTTATATGTAATAGGAACTGTGAAGATATTGCAATGTCTTTTCTTGTTGCAAATGCAACTGGTGCTCCTCCCATCTGGGTTAAAGGTAAGCAAGGATATTACAAGTTCTGTTAATGTGTTTGACTCTTTCTTGCATTCAAAGATTTGCCTTTCTCATTGATGAAATGATATTTTTACATCACTTCGCCTTGTTTTATTTGTTCTTTTTGTAAGTTCTTCAAATTATAAGGAGCCCTCAAGTTAGCTATTAAAACTCTCTGCATAAACATTATTACACTTTTGATGTGATTGGATTCTGGAAAGTGTATGATTGCACTATATACTCTTGACTATTGCCTTTTTTCAGTTAAGGTTAAGTGCTCTTTTTTAATCCATGGCGAGCTATGAACCCCAACTTTGCACTATTGCAGTAAACACACTTTAACTTGAGGGCCGTCCAACTCAAGTTTCAACCAACTCGTAATACACATGATCTGTGTTCTATGTGTGCTGGTGTTTGAACCTGTCTTAAGGACTACACCACTGTGGATGGACAGCTCCTTACTATTGCATTGTTTTAGGAGTCAAAATGCAATTTAATGCATGGTACTTCTGATTATATTCCATTAACCATTACTGCTTATTTGAGAAAGGGTGATAGTACTTCTATAAACTCACTTCTCATTGTATCTTTATTGTATTCTGTTGTTTGTCAGTTGTGTCCCAAGTTACCAGGATTTGGATATGGATCCAGATCCACCAGATTTTTGAAAAGCCAGGATCTGGATATGGCGAGAAAATGACAGATAAAAAATATAAACATATTTTTATAATTCTTAAAAAAACCATAAAAAATTTAGATTTAAGATTCAAAACCATTCATGAATCAGAACATTGAATGGGCTTGAACAGTTGTGGTCATTTGATGAGTGGCTATAATCCTCCATAATGCTATTCCGCTTTATTAAACTAAGACACTCCCACCCCAGCATTTTGGCATTGTTGATTTTTCCTGTGTTTTCTCACCCTGCAATTTATCCCAATCCCGGATAGGAACCACTTGTCCAAGGTACAAATCTTCATTAAAATTCAACAGGCATCGCACTAAACTGTCAGACAGAAGCAAGTAAAAATTGACAGACAAAGAAGAAAGGAAGGTTAAACTGATTAATTTGCAAGGGGGAATGTTGTTGTGCAAGAGAAGCAATATGAATTTGGGCCAGAAAAGATTGTGGGTATGATTATAAACAAATTTGAAGAGCTGCAGTGAACCCAATTTTTCCTATCAAAAACCTTGCACCAGAGCACTGAAATTTGTGAAGGAAGAACTGTTCTATTCAAAATTGAATCCTTGTGGGTTTTTAATATTTTTGTTTGCCAAGTGTTTAAAAGATGTCCTCAAACGTAAGAACAGAAAAATTACTCAAAAGTGAAAACAACCCTGCAATTGAGCACGTTTGGCATTCAATGCTTGAAATACATGGAGATTGGCAGCTATAAGCAGGCAGATGAGGTAAACACAATATGCATTCTCTTGATGAAATTTATACTGAAAAATCATCTAGAAGTCTTGCTAGTTGTTAAAGAACATATTTGAGAGGTCTATCATCTCGAGTTAATCAGTCATAGTTTGAAGGTGACAAAGCCCATTTTGGAGGATCATTTGTCACCCATTAGGGCCCTACCTTTTTAGGGTTTCATCAGTTTTTTTTTGTTGAGGATCTGTGTACTGGATGTTTCCAGCAATGTGGGATATCTTTCCACCGGCGGATCTTGGATGGATCCAAAATGCATTAGCGTTTCTTGCTGTATTCATGGCAGATCCCGCCGGATTTGGATCTGGATTCACATTTCCAGCATGCCAGACAGGCGGATCCAGTAATGTATGTTTTGCCCCTCTCATTGACTTGCTTATTATTTTGTGATGGTTCTAGCTTAGTTAGGAGTGACATTACATCATTAAAGTCATTTTCTTGTGAAGTATCTCTAGCTTTTTTATGTTTCTTGATTGTGAGAATAAAAATGGAGTTTATGGACTCTTGCTTTGTGTACCTGAGTAGTGTCAACTGTCTCACGTTGACACTCATGTGGAATACATATATCTTTTCCAATTAGGCTAGGAATGCACTAGTACATTTGAGATTTAAGGTTTTGTACAAGTGCAACAATATTTTCTCTGATTGAAAGTACAGTGGTCAATGACAGCCTTGTATATATAAAAATACCAGTTTTTGTGTTTTCTTTTTTTGTTTTAATATTTTGGATGTGGTACTTCTCTTGGCCTGCTATATTGTATATGCAGACCTCTGAGGCACAGGATTCATTGAGTATGGTGAGACTAAGCTGGTGAGTTGAGTTGACATTCAGTCAAAACTTGCCCTATTTTGGACAATCTCTAAAGCAGGTGACATTTAAGCTTGCTTGGATAGGGAACCCTAGATACATTCATTACTATGCAAACTTCCTGCCGAGAGCACCTTTGCTCACTTTCTCTCGCCACGTCCGATTCTCCACTGTGTGATGCTTCTTTCTGGTTTGCTATGCTTGTCTCTGATCCCTTTATTAGCATTCACTAGTTTTGATGCCAATTGAATTCTGAGCAATCTAGCTAAGGATTTAAGAATTTAGGATCACAATTAAGATTCCAATTTTGAGATGGTTCCTTGTGAAATTTGTGATGGCAATGTACCCATGGCACTTGAAATTGTTCAAAGAATCTAAAGAAATGGAAAGTATGGTGTGTGCGAGAATAATTCTTTTAACTTCAAACTCTTTTCACAATGAAGCAAGAAAGAGGACAACATATCCCCAAATCTTATATTAAGCTGTCATTTCCCCATAATTAAATCTACAAAGGGGAGGACAAGCAACAAGTGGGCATGGACAAGGTTGCTGAAGAGGATGTGGTCTAGGAAGACTGTCTTGCTATATTTGCTTCAAGGACAAGACATACTTGGATATATTATAATTTTGTGGAGGATTGAAGATTTCCCTGCCCTTCTTCATAAGATTAGGAAAAAGAGAAATGTTAATATGCTTCTTGTTGTACCTAAAGAAAGAAGGTTGAATGTTTGGAAAGTACATCTTGATTCAAATGTACTTAGAAGACATGGAGCGAGGATTGGTGCTACTGTCGGATCAAATGATTTGGCTCAGCCAACAATTGGGAGGGTAAAGATGTAAACCCAATTCCCAAATCTAGTGGAACAAAAGCAAGTCTTTAGGGATGTTGGCATGTTGTTTCAAAATTTGGGACGAGAAGAAGATTCTCTTATTGTGCTTGATTGCTCTTCCAATTGAATGGAAGAAATTCAAAAGTTGGTGGTTCTTCTTAAAGAAGGGAATCCACTATTCAAACTTCTAAAGACTCTACAACTATTACAAGGAGCATATCTATCTTGACAAGAGAAGGAGAATCAAATTCAAGTAAAATTTTTGCAAAGATTGGCCTATTTTGGGGATGTAATCTTTGAATTTGATCCACAAGTTTACCTTGAAATTGAAGGATTCTTTCTACCACAAGGTATATTGGACTTTCCATCTCTGGTAAATATTTTGTTGAAAGATTTTGATTCAAATGGGCCAACTAGCCCTATCACGCTGGAAGAACTATCTAAGGGTGGCCAACAAACATCTTGCTGACCCTTTGGGTGTTTTAAAAAGTGCAGAAACAAGTTTGATGGGGATAACCTTCTATTTTGATTTCAAAGTGTTTGATTTGGAAGATGCATTCATTGTTCTTGCCTAAAGGGAAAAGGAATGAGAGGCTTGTTATCACTTGAAATTGCCCTTTGAGAAATCAACCTGAATGGGTTTCAAATGGATAGTTTAGTAACACTGTTCCTGTCACTAGTGTGCACCTCTCGCTTTAGAATCAGTACTTGCTGATTGTAGGGAAGTATCCCTAGATCTTGCTTATTAAATCTCTCTAATTCTGCATCTTATACTTCAAATCAGCAAGACATTTTCAGATCTGCGATTAATATCGGCAAATCTGAAAATTAGATTCTTTAAAGCTGTGAATAAATTGTTTGAATTCAGCTTTAAAACTCAAAATTCAAGGATGATTAAGTCCGATTTTTTAAGAGACCTGTGCCGTAGGAAGCTTTGGTAGTGAAACAAGAAATAAAGAAATAGAAAGAATATCAGCAAGGCAACTGTAACGCAGAATTTCCTGGATAAAATACTTCCAAATTTGAATCTATAAACATGTGTGAGATATCAAACAAAAGAATTCTTACACAACCAAGTAGTCATCATTGACCAAAGAGAAGGGATGACTTCTTTTATTCTTTAATCAGAGCTGTTAAGTACAAGTCTGAAGGATTTCATATCATAATCATGCTTAGCCAGAGGAGCTAAGGGGATTCGGTCATAACTTAGAATTCTTGTCTCTGCAAAATTTTCGGAGATACAAAATACAGAAGAATTATGCAAGGGATATGATCTATGACAACACTTGAATGCTGCCTAGAAAACTCAGACATGAAAGGAAGAAGATAAGACTGAATGGTGGAAGGAAGAAAGACTGAAGATGCACCAATGAATTGAACTGTTTGTCTGAGCTCTTCTTATAGATGAAGCCTTGGTTCCAAATTTGAAGTCATGGTCTAAATTTGGTGTGTTTTTCCCCCAAAAATCTAAATCGATATCTTTTCCTAGGATAGATTCAATGTTGATTTTGGCACTCTATCCAAGAAAGGATCAGTTCTAAAGGCTGCACCTCCCTTAGCACTACTGCCAAGGATAGGCCAAGTGTCCTCCTCAAGAATAGAGTTCTCATGCACAAGAATAGCACAAATTCCAAGAAAAGATTCTAATCCTGGTGCTACACAAGTGCACCAACCTTCTCCTCTGAGTGCAAACTGGTACACTGAACTGTTGGTGCAGGTTTGAGTGTTAACAAGGCTCATTTTATTTAGACCATAATCACTTTGCCTTTGAAGGAGATGGAAAGAAAGTGATCATCTATCTTAACCCAAATGTTGAAAGAATTTGGTCCTAGCCATTAGAAGTCAATGAACAAAGTCAAATCATCAAGATCAAATTACAAAGTCGAGAATGAGTTTGAACATGATTGAGATCGAGAGCTACAATTGGAGTCCTCTTTGAATCTGGTAGAACTCAGATGCGGACATATTCATTTGGCAATTAAAAAACTATGAAGATCAAGAGCTTGTTGAAGAGTGACAATCTTTCTCATAAAACTATTGTTTTAGCATGGGAATTGTTCCTTAACTCTTTGATGAATTAACAAGAGAGGTCCAAGTTTACTACATGTAGAAGTTGAGCTAGGATTCTTTTAGGAATTTGATACTTAAGAGAAACTTCTTTAGTCAATCATATTAATTAAATGCAGTGAGATGCAGTTTTCAAACTTGGGTCATCTTCATAGCAAGCACTCTGGCTTGCTGCTAGACAACAACTTGACAGACTATTGAAGACTGTACTCTTAGCACAACCACTAAATTTTTATATCAAAATATTACTACAAGGTTTGGTTGTCCATTGATCATCACAAGTTATCAAGAACAAACATTATGTAAAGAGAGCATTAAAATGTTATTGGTAGAATTTATGTTCCAACATGACACAAGCTTACCTTACCATACTTGAGCTAATGGATAAATTTAAGCTCCCAACAAAATCTTGGCTACTGAATTGACTACTTTATGTAATGTGGATCTAGATAATTGCAATGATCAAGTCCTTGTAGTCGTGTGGGCTTATTGTGACAAGAAGTTGGTTGGTTATTGTCAAAATTTTGTGAATCGGGGTAAATAATTCAAATCTGAAATTTCACCTCGTTTACTTGAGGTTTCCTGGATCTAATTCCCATGAATTTTCAGCCTTAGGACTGATCTGAAGTATTCAATTATGGCAGAAAATATTTCACTTTACTTTAATTTTTAACCCAAATCCACCCGGCAGCCCAAGAGAATAAATACCATACAAGTGTACTTCAATGTTAACAAGGTACAGCTCTTAGGGCACACTTTTCCAAGCATATAACAGATTTGAAATAACTTTATTACAACATATTTTTACAGCAGAAAATCTTCTCTTTTATCTTCAAAGTGAGTGTTAAATCACTTAACAATATCAGCAATATAATATGTCAAATCGGCATGAACAACAAGAGCTGGAAGCTGCCCAATCAAGAAGACAACATAGGCTGAAAACCAAATCTGCAAGTACACAATATTTGGATAGCTGGAAACTTCATATATATGTAAGAAATGAAGTGCAAATACATACCACAACTTTCTCACAGAGCTGGTACAAGTCTAGCTCTCCAAACCTTAGCTAGCGAAACCGTAGAAAACCCTAGCCACCAACTCCCTCTAGCTAGGAATCACTCCTAACCGAAGTTGGTCACTCCACCAAGGGTTCTCAACAGACTAGCATCAACACCAACAAGTTGTCCTTGGCACATGAAAGATGTCTCCTTCTCTTCTCCTTGTTAACAAGCATAAGTAGCACTAGGATTTCCAAATGCTACAAAAACCTAGTCGTCTTCTCTCACAAGAGCTACAAGATGCAATGCTATCTTTGTCCCTCTCGTGTTTATAATAAACCCTAGATTCTTTGCGTCCTTAGGGTAAAACCCTAACCTTAGATTTTCCCTTGAACTTCCTCCAAGAACCTAGCACTCCAAGACAAAGATAGATAAGATAAATTTATTAATGTCTAACAGATGAAAAATAAAGTAGGTCAATGATATTGCTAGGTACAATGAGATCAATACAAAGTAGGAGCATGAAGATGACTCCTATAAAAAAGCAAGATGCAGATGCCAAAAAGTAAAGTATGGATCAAATCTAAATCCTAAAAAGCCAACTCCAAAAGTGGAGAGTCGATTTAAGAGAGAGATGTACAAAAAGGATGGATCTAGAATTTGTAATACAAATGATATGAGCATATCATGGTCCATTGGAACTATATCTCCTAACATCCGAGGTTGAATGGAGGAAGCTCAAGATAGAGGGTTGTTTAGAGGAGTTGGATTGTGTACTGTGCTATTGCTTGGAAGAGGTGCCCTATCACTATGGATTTGTTAGATTTTAGGGTAAAATTGAAAACAGCAGTCTCTTTTTAAAAATTTAATGCAAGACAACTTAGATCTGGAACATAGACAGAGATAACAGCATATAGAAAAATAGATCTATGGTAAATAGTAGCAGCAGAAGAGTAGAGTTCACAAAATATATCAGATCTAAGATCAGAAAACAAGTGGTCTATATGATGAACAAGTTTCAGATCATAGACAGTGTTAGCAGCTCTCCAAAAGTACCAGCAGATCTATACAACAGCAGATCTATAACAGCAGATTTATAACTCAGATCATAGACAGTGAAGCAAAGCTCTCTAAACAGA
>CBVK0100306091.1:0-14421 GCA_900067695.1 Picea abies | reverse complement strand
AAAAAAAAAAAAAAAAAAAAAAAAAAAACACAATACTCTGTTCGGTTGGTGAATCCTAATGAATCAAATAATTGTCAGGCCCACATAAATCTAGTCACTTAGGTACCTCAGTTTGGGTTTGCATACTTATCTTCCTAAAGAATCTAAATCCTCTCTAAAAGAGAGAACGACAGAACAAGTAGGCAATATATAAGAGTCCATAGTCCAGTAATCTAAACAAGGTTTATCCCATAAAATTGTAGTCATTCAGATATACAATGCAAAGTATCCAACATCAGGGTGGAAATAGAAGGAAACACACAAAAGAACACCTTATGTTACAATACTTCAGGCATAACACTGAAAATCATTATTGCAGAAGACAATTACCTAAACCATTATTCCCAGGAAAGCCCAGGCTCTGAGCATGTGGCAAGGCACTCCAAGCACAACTATCAACCACAAGATACCAACAATCATGTGTGATCAGATTTGAATACACTCTAAATAAAAATTCCTTAAAGAATATCCACTTATTTGTATGATAGTATTCAACTATTGTTACTAACTGATCATTTATATTGTATATAGATAACCATCCCATGGGTCAATACTAAATAGGTATGGTTACTATATACACGAATACACACCTCCCCAACACAGACATACTCTTCAGAATTGAATCAAAGGTGCACTTTATAAAACTGCAAACGAGATAAACATTAAACCTCTGGACGAGAAGTTTTAACCCAAACAAGAAAAAAGATTCAAACCTGGACAAAAAAAAAAACATCTATGTTTTGCATGCTACCTTACATGATCCAATTGCTGGAATCTTCAATACTATACACTTATAATGCTTTGAAATAACCCTGCTCTCGTCTAAATACAGAAATTACCGCTGTGAATGCAGTGGAAAAGAAGAAAATCTAAATATATCAGAAAGATTAATAAAAATAAAGGATAAGAATGCGTTCAGTTAAATTCGACAGCCATGGTCGTACAACTATGGAGCCCCAACGGTGGCATAGCAGTGTCGTTTCCCAAGAAATATTTCTTGTCTTCCTTCAGAACTGAGAGGGATAAGCATCGTTCAATACACCGACAACAAACACACAAAGCAGCGCCAACTGCCTTGAGAAGCCCCTCTGCCACCATGGCCTCCACAGTCACCTATTCGACCATCGCCAGCACGGCCTTCACGGTGCTGCCTAAGCCTTCCCCTTCAATCTTCCACAAGAATTTTTTGGGATCAAGCCTTGAACAGATCCTCTCTGTCACCGACCATGTCGTACTCTTCCAACATATTCCTCAAATCCTCATCGGATTTAGAAAAGACCAAAGCATCAAGATCCTCGCTGGCCAACTGGCATTTAGATGCACAACAGAGCCGAATACCTTCATCATGTTTGTAATGAGATCTGCAAACATGTTGCTTCCATTGGTAGCCACAACCCTAGTGTCTTCGTCGGCATACTGGAGCTTGCCATTGCCAATGTGGAAAATAATCTTTCCCCCATATTAGCAATATTCACCCGATTCGAAACACAAATCTCTTCAGATCTCATAGAAGATTGATCACCAGATGCAACTATAATCGTTGATTCGTCCATTCTTAGAGGCACTAGTTTCACTGGAGGGACAACTCGAGGCTCTGAACAGGCGGCCCGCTATTCCAAAACTGTGTGGGATACTCTATGTGTGGATTTCTTTCCACCAAATCACCTCTGCTCAATGGCTAGGGTTTACTCTGCACATGGGACAGGCTGGACAAACTCTCCAAATAGGCGCGGTTGGACACACAAAGCAGCGCCAGCGCTAACGCCAACACCAAACCCTAAAGCCCGAGCCTTGGGTCACTTCTTCAACCAACACCTGCACATACAACACGGTTTGATCAACAACTCAAATCCTGGCCCCAAGCCAACGAAGAAGAGAGAAATTCATGTGCACTATACAACCACAGGTTTGATATACAACCACAGGTTTTCAACACATCCACAAACTAACCAAGCATCAACACATCAGAGCCCAGGGCCAAGCCAACGACGCACGAGTCTAGCTCCAAGCCAACAGAGGAAATAAGCAAGCATTGTGCACGATGCATGCATTTCCTTGTAGCCATTCACACATAAGGAGGCCATGGGCCGCACCCCTTCTGAAACTATCAAGCAGCAAGAGTACCTACATCAATACACAAACCAAGGGTCAGCACAAAACAAAGCAAGTCAAAAGAGAAGAGCCCAAGCACACAAGGGATTTTAGTGTGCTCTACCCGTCCTGGAGTTTAAACTCCAAACCACACCTCAAACCTGCAACCTGTAAACAAACAAACATGGCGAGAGAGGTAGGGTGAGGCTGCCTTATGGATAGCAAACTAGAAAAAAAAAACAAAACAAGTGAACTATTAGGGTTCGGATAGGGTTTTTAACCTTCTATTTAGGGAATGGTGGAGGGAGGCACGTAGACCTCATGCAAGGTCCGACATTTCCCATCCTCCAATTTAAATAATTGTTGGCTTAATTGTTATTACATTGTTAATTTATCTTATTTCAATTCTATTATAATTATTAATATTTTAATTATTTTCATTTGTTTTATATTTTATTTATTAAATTTGTTATAAATCTGAAAATTGCTTGGATATTTTCTTGCTCGGGTTTATATTAATGCTAATTGATTTCGTTTTATGGTATATCTGGAAGTTGGCATAAATAGGATCTTAGATCACGTTAATAGTTGAATACCTTCTCAGATCTGATAGGTGAACTGTAGGACTGCCTAAACTCATACATCTTCATTAAAGTTCACTAGATTATGCTTGGAAACACATGTTGAATAGTGAATTGTTCTTGCTTCATGATCTATACAATTAAGAAAGGCCAATCAATGCCAAAACTAGGAAAATGACTTAGCTAATGAGATGGTATTATTATAGCTTGATGTCCTGGTTTCAAATCATATCTTTTCCAGATTGGAGTTATGAATTGTGAATATTGTATATCTGATTGCATTCTAACCTTTACAGCTCTCATCTAAACGAATCTAAATGCAAATGTACTCATCTTAGCATTTGATTACAGGGGTTTGTGGCCTGTGTAAAATCAAATAATAGACCTGTCTTTGATCTTTCCTTTTTGCAATGTTTTGGCTTACATATGGTGTCGAAAACATTTCAAAGTTAATCGATGCAAAGGTGGCCCAAACAACCTAACTAAAGTGCCAAATTCCATACCCAATCTTGCACTGCTTGAGGGTTTATTCACGGGTTGAAATTGCAGAGTTTAAGGTTTATTTTCTATTGATGGTATATGCCCAATACACCTAAGTAATCAAACACAGTTGTTGGTCGATTACATTGTTTACATAGTCATACTGTTTTATTGGTAACCAGCACTTGTGGATCTATCTTCATCTTCGTTTCCTGATTGAAATCTGGTATAACTCTATGGTATTTGAGCACTGTCGACACATTGGATTGCTCTAAATTCTCTGGTGTGAATAAGGTTAAATGTTTTCATTCTACTTGAAAATGTGTACTGATAATTAATGTTTCTTCATGGTATTTGGCACATGAAACCAAACACACACTCTTATCACTGTTGAAACAATATGAATATGACTTGAATGTATCAAAGGTGGTTACAATCTGCTCACTAGGTTTTGTTGTTGGTGTACCTCATGCTTACTGTTCTTTGTTACACAGTTTGAACACAACACTGTCAATTGGTTATACTTGCGTTGGTGTTGACACATTTTTATGATAATAATCTATGGTACATGCTCCAAAAACTGCTCGTTTCCCACTGTCTTTGGGCCATAACTTTGGAGCAATTTGTTGCATGAAAAATATCATATATTGAACACAGATCTATCCTCTTTCCATTGGCAAAGACTACTCATCGAATTGATATAATATTGCTGTCCTTATTGCTTGGATAGTGTTGAGATTATGTACCTTGGGAGGTGTTTCCCATGTGTTGTGAGCTCCTAAACACACGTGAGAAGTACTATGTACTTTGTGCCTTGTACTTTCTGTCTAATTTCACTTTTGACTTAAATCTCCTAAGTCTTGATTGCTGGAAGTTTTGTTTTCATTCTTCTCGTATTGCGCTCAAAGTGGTATTTGACGATCAAAACAAAATCCAACTTTTGATATTGAATAGTTTTATGTTGATTGAGATACTTCCATTGAATGAAATTTTCAATGTGGTTAAAAGGAATCTGTCTCCTGCTGGGATTTGATCATGAGGGTAAAACATGATTGAATTTTTTCTTTTAACCTATCAAATATCATCGACATTCCCCAATACATATTCGTCATCTCAATTATAGATACTGTAAAGTAAGCTATAAGATAGTTGAACTGGATGGATGACACTATCAAATTTAGCGGACAAGCGGGAAGGACCTACAATATTCAAGCCTACTTGCATCTTCCTATTCTGGATTATGGTTCTGTAATGCTATCATTTCTGTGCCTAATATTGGACTCTTTTGGAAAGGAAGATGAAAATCTAGAACATGAGAATCATCATGCTGGCTCCCCCTTGGGTTCCATTTTGGCTATGCCACGGTTTCTTACTTTTCATTTAATGAGTTAATTGATTGCAAGTTAGGTCTGGACTTGAGGGGAACAAGTCTAAATTACTATAGCTCTTCATATGCAAGTGTATCCTTTCTGCCAAAATTCCAAGTGTGGCTTTTTTGTTTGACTCCTGTAGTTTAGAGTTCTGCAGTCTATACATGTAGGTCCAAACTGGAGCCTAGGGCTTATAATCCCAATCAGGTGTTTGCACATTAAAGCAATGAAATTATATTCTTTCATATATATATATATAAAGATTTGATACAAAACTATATATATTTATTATATTTTATATATCTATAAAGCCTTAATACAAAATAAAGTTATATCACAAGGACCTAAAAGTAGTTTGGGTGTTCATTGTTCAGGCTCTTTCCTTCGTCCTTCTCCTCAATCTTGTTTTGCTTGGCCATACTTATGTTCAGATTTGCACTATATTACTGCCAGCAGAGAAAACATAGCAAGTAATCCCAATTCCTAAACCTTGTCTTCTTCTCCACGGATACTGATATGAACTGAACCAATTAATTGATGCAGTTTCTGTGAGAAGTAGAGGAATGTTGTATATTGTTCTATCCTTCTGCCTCTCTCAATTTCTTCTTATTTCTTCGCCTACCAATGGGGGTGGACAAACATCAAACCAAAATAATAATATTGAATATGTATTTGGGAATTCTCAGGTAGAGCCCGTTGTGTTGTGCTGAGAATTAAACCCGACACCAGGACTAAGACCTAACGCAGCCTTCACACGAGAACGGTGTATCAAGAAACCAAGTAGTTGTTGTATCAATTTACTCCCATTGAATGTCATCATCTTGAGCATTGACTCACAAGACCACCATTGTTGAATCCCAAATTTCATGATTCCCTTGGAATAATTTGGCAGCCGCATGATTCAAACCATAGATCTCTGACCTGCCCTCCATTAATTTCTCTTTATTTTATTATATATATATATATATATATATATATTACATGAAACAGAGAGTATCCATTGTAGTTCACCACTATCCTGCATTTCCCAGTTCACTGCATATAGACAAGGAATTGCACGTTGATATGTATTGAAGATTTTTTTACCAACCCCATAAAGGTGGAGGTAGTAGAGTTGACTGCATACTTATTAAGATTTTCCTCTTAACCTACACCTATGATCTTTGTCTTTCTTAAACAACCCTTTTAACCCCAAAATGATCATTGCTCTGCATAATATAGCGACATACATTTAATAAGAGTGAAGGTATGGTATGAGGGTCATGAACATAGGTTTGAATCTGGAAGACGCTAGGGTATGTAAACCTTTGTAGGCTTGGTAGTCAAATTGATGCATGGAGGGTAGTTCTTGCCCTAGAAACGAGGGGGGGCCTCATACATCAATTTGGTGTTTGGCTAGGATGTGACCTTAAATGAGAATATTATTATTATTATTATTATTATTATTATTATAAATAATTATGAAACATGAGGTAATCCGTTTGCACGGGATACCTAAGAAGATCATTTCAGATAGGGACTCTAGATTCACTTCTAAGTTTTGGACAAGTTTACAGTCAGCGTTAGGAACTCAGTTGAACTTAAGCACAACTTATCATCCTCAAACAGATGGGCAGACTGAGAGAGTAAATCAAGTCATGGAAGACATGCTTAGGATGTATGTAATGGATAATCAGGTCCAGTGGGACAAGTATAGTCCAGGATCTGCTACTTGAGAAGATGTTGAGACACTACGACAAGATTATCCCTCACTATTTTGACCACCTCGAGAACATGTTTCTCGAAGGTGGGGTGTATGTAACACCACCTTTTGACTTAGACAGCCAGGACTACTTGAGGACTATAAACTTCATTTTCTAGTCATAGTGAAACTATTAAGTAATACACTCAAACTTTAAAATTATGAACTTTTATGAATGTTTAAATGTTATTTGATGATGATATATATGATGCGATCTACTATGTGCATGTGAATTTTATGAACGATTAAATGTTATTGATGATGAAGTATGTAATGCAATCTATTATGTGAATGTAAACCTTACGAATGTTTAAATGTTACTGATGATGATGTATATGATGCGACACATTGTGAGAATGTGAATTAAATGAATGTTTAAATGCTATTAGGATGATGCTAGATATGATGCAGTCTAGTTTGAGTAAATGATAATATTTTGAATGGGTGTTGAAATTGAATTATGGGATATTATGAGATCTATTTCTAATTGGAGAACTTTGATGTTAACATATCGGTACAGGGATACCAAATTGAAATGATGCTAGTATGCAATTACATGATTATAATGCATGGAAATGTATGAGTTGTGTTATAGACTAATCTGTAGGATATGGGATACGAAATAGCCAAGGGATATTGATGATGAAAGTGGATATTAGGACCACTAACCGAGAAACATTATGGTATGAATATTGTATATGGAAATTATATTGATTTGAATGCATTGCTACGATACATGGACTATTGCATGATTTCGGTACTAACACTACCCAAAACCAAATAAACGATGACAAAACCTCTAGCAACACGGTGCCCCTGTGTGTTCCATTATAGGGTGTTGACCCTGGTTCTATTAGGAGGGGTGGAGTCATTTCCCACCGAGTATCCTCCATTGTAGGGTGGGCCATTGTAGGGGTGGACCCTATATCTGATTAGGAGGGGTGGAGGCATTTCCCACCGTGTATCCTCTGAAACTTGAAGTCCTAGGAGAACGGTGCTGGTTCACACTCCCCAAGATGTGTGATGAGGACTGTCAATTGCCTGCTAGGGAAGCTTGGTCAAGATAGCAAAACTTCCACTTACGGGTTCTATTTGGAGTTAGGTCAGTATAGCTGACGCTCCAAGATAGTCTAGCAGAGGACGGATAGGATGGAGTTGGAAGTAGGTTTGGGAGGAAGGATGAGTAGAATAGTTGAGACTATATGGAGATCTGTCATGTGGTGGATTTTGATGAAGAAAAATGTGTATATATGAATATTCATTATTATGTAACTAAACCATAGTTGATTAAAATAAAAAAAAATTGAACCAAATAATTGTAATTTAAGAATTTCTCAAACAATTGATTGGTTGTTGTCTTTTATAAAAGACTAGTCTTGCTGACTGGATTGGACGCATACATAAAATACTAAAGGATGACATTTGATTATTAGTACATGTACGAGAATTGTATGTACTAGCTACACATACATTTCTTGTACATATACACTAGTATGTATGAGTTTTTCGTGATTTACTGATTAGTAATGTCAGCTACTTGTTATGAATGTGTGAACCATGTTCTTGTTCTTTGTACCATAAGATACCTTAACTTTGGGATGAAGTTTCCTGAAGGGTGGGTGTATGTAATGACCCTTGATTATAAATTATAATTTATTTAATAAGGTAATCCTAAAAGATTACCTAAATTATAATTATTTATTAAAATAACCTTAACTAATTAGTTATTATTAATTAGTTATTCTTGATTATGATTAAATTAAGTATAATTAACTCTTTAATCAATATGATTAATGATTGATTTAATTATTAATTAAGTCATTAATTAATAAAGTATTAAATAAAAATTGAATAAAATATAATGTTTAAATTGGGTTACGTATCCCACAAGGGATAACGTATTCAATACATTTGGATAAGAGTAATTAAATGAAGGGATAAGGAGGGAGTTAATGGAGGAGGAGTGTCGGTGAAAGGGGGGGGAATAAGGATGAAGGAAGGAGCTGGAGGGGGGATTGGATGGGAGAATGTTTTCTTGCTATGGGAGAGAGCCGAGAGGGGCTGTGAGACCTATTGATTAGGCAACCACCGAGTTGCTAGAAGTTTTGGTCTCGGAGGGCCAGGATATCCATAGATATCCTGGAGCTAGGTCGTTTTCCTAGTTGGTAGGGTGGACAAGAGGTTTTGGGCAATTATTTTCTGTGTTTGCAACAGGACTAGACTGTGTAGCAGGTAGCAGCAGAAAGGCAACTGACAACAGAAATTAGCATCAGTATTAAGGTACTCATTTCGAATTTATGCATTACTCATTGATAAATTTTAATTTTACTTGCATAATTCTTCTTTTATGAATCTAGTATAATTTGTTGTACATTTGGTAGGATTTGGTAAAATTTTTAGATGTTATTTTTAAAGACAGTCACTACACTAATAGTGCATAGGTACCCTAGTAGGTGAGGGGAATATATCCGAGTATTCTTCGACGACCTTATCTACTTGCTTCTACTGTGTGGAGAGGTCATTTGTAGAGACCCTGGATGTGGTTGTGATATTTCACTCATTCCGAGATTGAGTCACGAAAAAGACAAACTTCCCCTTCTGAGAGATGAACTTCCTGCATTGCTTGGCAGAGATCAAGAAAATAACACTAGGTGGGACTACCTCAGGTATCCTGTACATTTTCCTATTCAAAGTAATAATAACACTATGAGGCCTAGACTCATATAAAACATAATGTTTCCATAAATAAGGGTGGCCCAGAAGAACATCACAAACTTCGAGAGGAGAAATATCACACAATACCTCATCTTTTAAGGGGTTGATGTCATATGACATTCGACATTGTTGGGTGAAACGAAGATTTCTTCCTTGTTGGAGCCATCCAATGGTGTAGGGTTGTGGGTGCAGTGTTTTTGGTAGGGCCAACCACTTGAGAACCTATGTTGAGATGAGGTTCTTCTTTCTACCACTATAAACGATGAAGTGTAGTGGGGTGCCTTTTACCCACATATGTGAATGGAAGGGGTGCTCTCCTTCTTTTGGCTCATCTGGTTCATTAGGCTGGAGCTTGGTGGTAGCAACAGTGGCAGTAGGTTCCACGTCAGTGATCCATCTTCCCCTTTCTGGTTCTAATTCAGAGTCATAACCCACATCTGATTCAAAGGCTTTCACTCCGTCCACTAGTGACTACTTTGAGCGGAAGTCAGTAGTGTTATACAAAGGGCTCTTATGGAAGTTGCACCACTTCCTAGTATCTTTCTTTTTCTTTCCAGTGTCCTTCTTTTCTTATGTCTTGGACTAGTTGTCATGATACTATCCATCTTTGCTTTGTCCTTTTCTCTATGGGTTGGGGCGGCCCTTCCCTAGAT
This sequence comes from Picea abies, assembly GCA_900067695.1. Classification (NCBI taxonomy): domain Eukaryota; kingdom Viridiplantae; phylum Streptophyta; class Pinopsida; order Pinales; family Pinaceae; genus Picea; species Picea abies. The sequence continues at coordinate 4,751 of CBVK0100306091.1, read as the reverse complement.
TTTGTTATGAGGGGTTCACGGGTACCAAATTGTCACGTCTTTTGTTTTAGCTTCTGCTCGATTTTGACGACATATTGGTAGGTCGTACCCAAGGAAGAGATGTCCAGAAATTCCATTTCAACCTGGATGTATATATGCATAGCTCCACGATACTTGAGCACCATATGTCACTTTGAATATTTGATACCCAACTTGGTGTGCAAGGTATGGAAGATATTTGTGAACTCTAGCACTGCTTCGTCTCTTTCTTGCCACAGTGTGGTCCATTTGGTATACAAGTCATCATAACTTCCAATAGGTTATTATTTTTCCTTAATAGCATCCCTAAAGGATTCACAGGTGGTCGTGACTGTAAGTAACGAGGGTTCCTATGTTTCCTTTGTTGAATTGGTGTTCATCACCTCCTTTGGGACGCACAACATGGTCTAACAGCCTCCTGTGGATCCATTAACTCTGGCGGTAATGAGTTTACCAATCACCCATGGGTTTTGGTCTAATGGCAGTCGTACTACCACTAAATTGGTATCAGAGCGAAAGGTTATGAGTTTGAGTCCGCTCGAATGGTGTCAAGTATCTTAGTTGGTGCTGAGAGGCCTCAGTTGCTGCTGAGGGGGAGATTGTTGAATTGGTGTTCATCACCTCCTTCGAGACTCGTGACATGGTCTAACAACCTCCTGTAGATCCATTAACTCTGGCGGTGATGAGTTTACGAATCACCCATGGGTTTTGGTCTAACGGCAGTCGTACTACCACTAAATTGGTTCATGTCGGGTTCACCATGTGTTGTACAACTAAGAGGGGGGGGTGAATCAGTTGTTACCATGCTTAAACAATTATGCTTATTTTAAACTCTTTACAAAACACTTAATGACAATCACATTAAAGCAGGGAAATAAGCTATAGCACATTCAACATCAGTCACACATATGAGATACACAAGGACAAATATTTCTAAAGGAAACCCATAAAGGGTAAAAACCTCTTCTTCTTTATATGATAAGTAATCTTTACATTCTTTACATTATTATACATATGAGTACCAACTCATAATGAGGCTGCAACCTCTATTTTGCAAGATGCTACTTGTTGAGAGCTCCAACTCTCTGGTTTCTCTAGCATGAACTAGAAGGAAGCACCAACTCCCCAAGTGTTCCAACACCAACTGGATGGAAGCACCAACTCCCAATCATACAGGAACCAACCTGTAAAACAGAGAATAATAGTTCTCCCTTGCACCACCCTGCCACCCTGATTTTTCTAGCTGCAACTAGATGGAAAATACAACTCCTTGTGTTCAAGCACCCACTTGAACCTCTAAGGACAATAGTCCTCCCTAACACCTCCCTTCCTCCCTAATTTCTCTAGATGCAACCAGATGGAAACTACAGCTCCCTATGTTCAAGCACCCACTTGAACCTACGAGGACAATATTCCTCCCTAGCACCTCCCTTCCTCCCTAACAAATAAATTTTGTTAATGAACTTATCAAAGTGATACAATTTTTATCATTGGCTTACGAGACTTATCACTATTCTTCTACACTGAGCTGCTCTATCTGCATCATTATCTTCTACACACTCCTCTATGCCTTATGTTCTTCTTTAGTTATGCATTGTGTGTCATCTTAGCTTGATCCACCATTCCTCTGCTCTCTATTTCAGTTGTTGCATGCTCCTCCTTCTACACTCCTCAATCCCTCACCACAATAGCAACCCATCTTTTCTTTGTTATGCATACTTATAGTCTCTATGCACCTTCTACATTCTCTCTCACGATGCTTCTGCATGCTCTCTCCATGTCAAGTGCTCTGCCTGATCATCATCACAACTCTTCAGTTTCTCTAGCAGTTAGATCCATCTGTCAATTGCCTCTTTGAACATTCTTCATTCCACTGGCAGATTCCTTGAGACACTTCAACTTCTCTGACAATCACTCATAAGTCTCTTCGATTCCTCTAGAATAAACTATCAGTCATTTCTAGTAGTTAGACTCTGAAGTGCAAAAGTAGCCCTCCGATCTTATTTAAATTCATTTGCACCATTGAATTCACTTCATTGAATCTTACGTTCATTTCATCGTTTCGACATTTCGACATTCGACAATTTGGCATTCGTGTGATCAAGTGTCTCGACAATCTAGGTCATGAACCCCAAAATGGAGCTTGGATACACTATCTCCTTCCTCCATATTCCGTTGATGTGACCAATGGTTGTGATCACAGCCTACACCAAAAAGATTTTTTTGCATTTCAGCGATTCTTGTTGCGAGGCATCTCGACTCTGCAAGTCGTAGTCCTGAAAACTCTGAAATGGAGCTTGCTGCTTCAAGATTTTTCCCTACAACTCTTTGACGGTGTGACCACCATCGGTGACCAAGTGCTTATCTTGAAAGTGCTTTCATGATTTTTCTTTTTGACACTTATACGTTCCTATGGTGATATGTTCTTGATGATCCATGTCCCAATATCCAAATCTCCGAAATGGAGCTTGGTTTCACTAGCTCCGATCATTTCGGCAATTCACATTTCATCCTTTCGCAATTCTTGCGATGAAGAGTATCTTCACTTGACTCTTCCAACTCCTGGTATCCAAATCTCTGAAATGGAGTCGGATCAACTTTCCACACCCTCGATGATTCGACGGTTATTCTTTGCCCTAAGACTTCATCCTTCGGGACTTTGGGGGAGTGATAGTGATAAAATTCTTGAAGAAAAAACTACCGGAGTGAGGTCAGTCTTGTGTCACTCGATGACATGTCATGACTCGAGTGGTTGCCACGTGTCACTCAAAATTGTGAATTCCAGTGGCCTGAAATGCCAAAAAAACTTGACACTTGTTGTTTTCTGATTGTTCCATGTGTCATGATCTTCCACCTATCCTTTCTGACGTGGTCTGGCACATTCACCTTCTGTATATGTTGGTCCAAATCACTTCATGATTTCTCATATCATGATTTCATCATTCATGAAGTGAAAGTTCTCGACACCTTCAAATCTCGATCTGTGAAACTCCAAAATAGAGTCAGGTCAGCTTTTCGACTTTTTCGCACTTTGCAACTTCAAGACTCCTATGAAAAGTCTTGACACTTGACTTCTCCATCTCCTGGTATCCGAAACTCCCTAATGAAGTAGGATCAGTTGTCCAGAACAAACCTCGATCTGACAGCTAAGGTTATTTTGTGTTTTCGCATATCACGCGTTCATGACTCTTGTTGTGAGGGTCCTTGACATTTCCATCTCTCCGTACCCGAAATATCGGTATCTGATACTCCGAGATGGAGTCGGATGAACATCACATCGGCCTTTTGAATTCAATGATTTTGGGACTCCTGTAGTGAGAGTCCTTGACATATCCATCTCCCAGTATCCAAAATCCTAGTAGCCGAGACTCCGAAATGGATTTTGACCAACACTTCGATCTTTCCATTCGATCATCATTGTGTTGTTGGTATTCCTTGCCTACTTGTTTGCCATCAAATGAAAAAGCACACCTTTGCACTGTGTTCAACTCTGCGTTAATTCCTCCTGAGCTTACTTTGTTCGTGTTTTTCCATCGATGCATACTCTGATCTTTCCATCAATGACAAGCATACCTACATATAAACATGCCAACAATCTCCCCTTTCTCCATTGATGGAAACCCTGAAGGACTACACTAATCTGTTTGGACCTCCAACAGTAGCATCCAGTCTGGACCACTTCTTTTCTCCACCTTTGACATCAATGTTAAAGAAAACATGCTCCCCTTGAGTTGTTGCAGTATTTTTAGGAGGTATCAAATATTCAGTCAATACAAAACTCCCCCTAATAGGATGGACTCTCTTAGGTTTGAGATGGGATGACACCCAGCTTATGTTGAAGATATTCAAATGGTGTATTGGCTAGGGGTTTAGTAAATATGTCTGCAATTTGTTCTGTGGTTGGAATGTAATGGACCTGAACAACCTGATTGGTGACCTACTCTCTCAGAAAATGGTATTTTATGGGAATATTCTTGGTCTTGGAGTGGAATACAGGATTCTTGGACACACTAATGGCACTATTTTTATCACAATGAATTGGGATCGGTGCAGTGTATTTTACCTCCAAGTCTTCAAGTGTTTGAATCATCCATAATACCTGAGTGCAACAAGTAGCAGCAACAACATATTCTTCCTCTGTAGTCGATAAAGAAATGAAAATTTTCTTTTTACTGGTGCTTTTTCTCTCATCAACACAGTTTGCGCAATCTGAATCTGAATAATCAGTTAACTGAAAATTATGATTTTTGGGATACCACAGACCATAAGTCAATGTTTCTTTCAAATACATGAATATCCTTTTGACAACTAGTAAATGACTCTATTTAGGTGCAGACTGATATCTTCCTACCATTCCTACAACATGCATTATGTCTGGGAAAGATGTTGTGATGTACAACAGGTTGCCTATCATTGACTTATATGAACTCTGATCAACATCAGGTGAGTCATCATCCTTTCTTAATTTGCAGCCAGTAACCATAGGTATTCCCACAGGTTTAGAATCTTCCATTTGAACCTTTTCATCATTTCTCTTAGATATTTTTCTTCAGAAATGAACATCCCTTTAGACCTCTGAGTAATTTGTAGACCAAGAAAAAATGACAATTCACCTATCATAGACATTTCAAAGTTAGATTCCATGGTAGAAGCAAACCATTTTACCAATGAATCCTTATTACATCCGAAGATGATGTCATCTACATAGACCAACACAATGAGAAAATCATCAC
>CBVK0100306090.1:0-15098 GCA_900067695.1 Picea abies | reverse complement strand
GATGTGTGTCTTCCAAGTCTTCTGCAACCAGGTTACCATAGTTTTGGGTGGTGAGCGCTTCCATCAATTTTTCTGCTAAGGTGTGTATGATCATGATGGGTCGTTCTTTGTCCCTGTGTGATCACTTACCTTGCTCACTTATGATATGGCTATGCTGCTCTCCATACTTGTACTTGGCTCGGTGGATCGATCCTGGTTATCATCAGACCCTCATGCCTTATGTCATTCATTGCATGCGACTTGTTTCCTAGCCTTTCACCCATGTTTTCCCCGCAACTCTTACTGGCATATTGGCCTTGCTTCCGGTTTCCCACCTGCTTCTTATTGTGATATTGCATGATAATTGGTGGTAGAGTATTACGCAATCATATGATTCTTGGGGACCACGTACCTTCTGAGAGGCCTTGCGATGTCCTCCTCGGTGTGACCTTCGATTCTTAAATTGTCTTCATGATATTTTGTTGCTAGGTGGTTGCAGTATGTTCTAAGTTTTCCACTTGGAATTCTGATGCAGGTATCATCTAGATCTGGGCCTTCCTTGTCGACCCCCTCATTGGCGAGCCTGTTTGCTAGAGCATTCACTGACCTGCGCATCCAACGCAACTCCATTGTATTCAAAGTTCTCAAATGTTCCTGAATTTTCTGTAGGGAGTGTGCAAGGTGCCAGTGTCGTTGAACCTTGCCCACTCTGGTGCCATTTTGGAGTCTTTTCACTAACCTTGCCCACTCTGGTGCCATTTTGGAGTCTTTTCACTGTGTTGATAACCAGGGTGGAGTCACCTTCCACGATGGTGTTTTTCATCCTTTCATGACTTACTATTTCAAGGTCTAGCTCCAGGGCTCCAAATTCTGCCACGTTGTTGGTTGAGTTTCCCATGCTCCCATCGGATAGTCGGATAATGTTGCCACCACTATCTCTGATCACTCCACTTGCCCCTGCCACTCTTGGATTTCATTTTTCCACCCTGTCAAAACTTAGTTTGAGGAACGCTAATGGAGGGGGAGTCTAGTTGCGGGCTCCTATCTGGAGTTGTGGATCACGCTCTACAGGTATGTTGTTGCGCCATTATTTTAGATGGAAAAAATCCAGGATATGAGAGTCTTGGTCTGTAAGTTGAGATTTCTCCTTATTGCAGTTGCAGCTCTGCACCATTTCTCTTATTTGAGAGACTATTGCATCCTTTATCCTTTATGTCGATAGGCATTCATTCCTAAAGATGCATTGGTTCCTTTCTTTCTAGATTTCCCAGATGATCATCCCCGACGTTAGATTCCATCAAAGGTTCACCATTTCATTTGAGTTGTAATCCTCATTCCAATTGTTGATGGTTGCGTTGATGTTTCCCCAGATCCTATTGGATTGGAAAAATATGCCTACCGCCCAATCCAAAATATCTATTGTGTAACTGCATTCGTCGAGGAGGTGATTAGTTGTTTCCTCCTTGAATTGACAGAGATGGCAGAAAGAGGGACCTATGAAACCACTTTTCATGAGGTTCTCCTGGGTTAGAATTTTGTTTTGTAGAACTATCCATTCGAACATTTGGATTTTTGGCCATTGGGGGATTTTCCAAATTTTTTACCACTATTGCTCTGAATTTTCTTGGTCCTGGCCCTCGATGTAATATCGTTCTTATTTTAAGTTGAATTCACCCTCATTTTTCCTGCCCCACCTCAATTGGTCCTCGTCTTCCGAGACCCCAATTTTCCTTTTCCCCAATTCCTCCTCCACCTCTTTCGTTATTTTTTTTTATCTAGGCTCTATTTTGTGAAGTAATCTTGTCTCGGATCCTCCATCACATGCGGCCATCCCTTTTCTTCCAGTAATGATGGATTTTTGTTTTTCCTTGCCCAATCATTTCCTATTGGATCTCCTCCCTGTCCAAATTTTCCATTTTGGGTTCCTGTTGCCATGCATCCTCCCATAACCTTGATGTTCTACCATTTCTGACTTCCCAGAGGTTGTGTTTCTAGATCTAGTCCTTATTTCGCCAAGCGAGATTCCAGATGGTTGATCNNNNTTGTGTTGCTAGATGGTTGATCTCTCCCTTTGTCCCATGAACCAAATTCTCTCTTGGTCGCTGATGTTTGGGGCATACTTGGCCTTCAAGAAGTTTTCCCATGACACCGATTTTTCTTTTACCCATCTCCACCACAGCTTTGCCGCATAGGATTTGTTGGTTACCTGTAAGCCTTGTAACCCCAGACCACCTTTAAGTTTTGGTCTGCAGACCTTATCCCAGGCCACCAGGGCCCATATATTTTTATTTTTTGCACCTAGCCATAGGAAGTGTATTTGGATTGCTCTTATGTTTTGTAGTATTCCTTTTGGGGATGGAAAGACTGACATCATATATGTCGAAATTTCTTGTAGAACCGTTTTGGTGATGATAAGCCTTCCAGCCAGGTTAGATCTTTGTATTTGCAATTTTTAACCCTCTCCTGCAGTTTGTTGATAAATCCTTCCCACGTAGCATTTTTTCAGGCTATGTCCATCAGGGGTATTCACAAGTATTTCATTGGGAGCATTTTGTGTTCAAACCGCAGCATGTTGACCAGTTTTCTTTGAATTGTTGGATTAGTGTTGAAGAAATATATCATGGATTTGGAGTGTTTGATTTCCACCCTCAAGCCTTCCTCGAAGTCTTCTAAGATTCTTTTAAAATCCTTTGATTCCTTTACCGTGGGTGTGCCATGGAGTAGGGTATAATCAACAAACTATTGGTGTGTGGAGGTTGGACAATTTTCAAATGTTTTGATGCCTTTTATTTCACCAACTGCAGTAGTGCTTTCTATGCTTATGATTATCCCTTCCATTATTAGAATGAATAGTAATGGGGACAATGGATCCCCTTATCTTATGCCTCTAGATGGACATAAAGGTTTGGATGGGGCTCGATTGATTAACAACGAGTAACTTGTCGTTGAGACTAGAGTGACTATCTAGTTGATCTAATGCTGGTCGAAACCAAAAGATTCCAGCATCTTACCCATGTAGTGATAGCTTGTTTTGTCATAAGCCTTCATCAGGTCATCTTGGATTATAATCCCCCCTCTCCTTTGGCTTTTCAGCATGTGAATAATCTCATAGGTGTGGATGTTATTGTCTAGGATTTGTCTTCCTTCCACAAAACCCGCATGTTCCTGTGAAATCAGTGTGGGAAGGAGTTGCTTCACTCTATTGTCTATGACTTTGGAGATTATCTTGTAAACTACATTGCATAGAGCTATAGGCTTGTAGCGGTATGGGGTCCTAGCTTCATTTTCTTTTAGGATTAGAGTGATCATTGTGGCATTTAAAGATTTCAAGATGGATGTCGATCACATGGAGTCCTCCACCACCCCATAAATGTCATGCTTAACTACTTCCAAAAAGTCTTTGAAGAATTCCAATGTGAAGCCATCTGTGCATGGGGCCTTTTCGTTGGGCATATCTTAGACCACTTGGTCAATTTATTCCTTTTCGATGGGTTTTCTTATGCTGACATTTTGATCCTATTTGACCAACTTGGGGATGTGCTGAATAATTCTTTGTATGGCCTCAGATCTATCTTGGTTGGGTTCCAGGGCTATCTCCTAGAAGTGATTGACCAATGCATTTTCAATTTCCTAGTGGGATTCTCTTTCGATCCCGTCCTGATCCCTAATCTTCAAGATTTTGTTATGGGATCGTCTTGCAATAGTTGTTCTATGAAAAAACTTGGTATTCCTCTCCCCTTCTCTTAGCCACCTTATTCTAGACTTTTGGCGCCACATAGTTTCTTCTTTCTGCCATCTTGCTTCCCATTCCTGGGTCATTTGGATATCTTCTTTCTTCCTATCCTCTGTGTATCACTATCTGATGCACTGTTCCTGTAGCTTCCTCATTCTATCCTCGATACTTTTTTCCCCCTAGTTTATGTTTCCAAAGACTTCCCTGTTCCACTCCTTGAGTTTTTGTTTGATGCACTTGAGTTTCTTGTAAAGTTTGAACATCCTTGTCCCTTGGTCCAGTAGTTCCTCCCTCCACCATTGGTTGATGCTCTCCTTGAAGGTGGGATGGTCGATCCAAAATTTCTCAAATATGAATGGTTTGTTCTTTGATGTTGTTTGAAAATTATCTTCTAGTTGAACTGGCTAGTGGTTTGATTCCCGCTAGGGGAGGATGCTGTAGTTCAAAGTTATTCCCTAAAAAATGACTGATTCTCACACAAAGACTATGTCTAGCCTTGTAGCTACTTGGTGGTGATCAAGTCGTTTGCTTTTCTAGGTGAATTGTCCATTGTTGGTCCTAATGTCCACATGCTCCATTGTGTTAATGAAAGATGAGAATTCTTCCGCATCTCTGTCCAGTCTCCTAGTGCCCCCTTTTTTGTCCACAAGTGTAGTGATGATGTTGAAATCTCCTACCAGGATCCAAGGAGATTTAGTAAATATTGCAAATAGATTCTCATAAGGAAAATTATTGTTTACAAGAACTAATTCATCTTCATTATGAATCTTGGAAAGAAAATATGCAACTATATTTTCTCTCCTAGGTCTATCGAATACAGTTATATTAAATTATTATAATATAATAAGCCACATAGTAATTCTATCATTACTCATTGATTTTTTCATTACATATTTGATGGCAGAATGGTTAGTGTGAATAAATATCTCATAACTAGTGATGTAGTGCCTAAATTTGTTGATGACATGCACTATTGCAAGGAATTATTTTTCCTTAACCATATAATTCAATCCATGGGTGTCATGTTTTACTAACTAAATAAATGGCATAAGAAATATGATTTTATTTTTTTCCTAAAACTGCTCCTAAAGTTGTATATAAATCATATGTGATATATGAAACACGAGAGATGGTTTTTTCCCTCTTAAAATAGGAGCTACATAAATATTTTCTTTCAATGTTTCAGAAGAATTTTGAAAAGGAATATTCAAAAGAATTTAATATCTTTATTGAGTAGTTTAAATAATGGAGATGTTATTTTTTTGAAATTTCAGTAAATCATTTGTGGTAGCTAGCATGTCCCAACAAGCTCTTGACATACTTTTGGGTATTTGGTAGTGGAAGTTTAGAAATGGCTTCTACCTTTGTCGGATCCACTTTTATTCATGCATATGATATACAATGACCCAAAACAATTCCTTCAGCTAAAAATATATGGCATTTTTCATGACATAATGATAGATTAGTTTCTTGACATATGATATTTTTTTTTCTCGATATTTTCTAATGCTTCCTCAAAACTATTTGTCTAAAGAATGAAATCATACGTATATAATTCTACACAATTATGGATTAAGTCAAAAAACATACTTAAAACAACACATTGAAAAGTAGTGGGAGAATTGCTCAACCTAAACCGTAGTAGTTTGTAAGAACACATCCTGCATGGGAATGTAAATGTGGTTTTATCCTAATCCTCTTGAGTGATTTGAATTTAATTATAATCGCTAAACCAATCAAGAAAAGAGAAATATTTTTTTCTCTCCAATGTATCTAAAACTTGATCTATAAATGGTTGGGTAAAATGGTCTTTCAAGGTATATTTATTCAATTCCCTATAATCTAGGCAAACACGACATTTACCATTCTTTTTAGGAATGATCACTAAAGAAGATACCCATTGACTATTAGAAATTAGATATATGAAATTTACATTTAGTGGTTTCTACAACTCTTCTTTTACAATTTCCTTCATGATTGGGTTCATACGTCTTTTGGATTGTGTGATTGGCCTAGAGTTTTCTTCTATATAAATACAATGGATACATGTATTAGGATGGATTCCACACATATCAATATATTCCAATGTGAATGCACCATAATATTTATCTAGCGTTTAAATTAATTTCTCTTTTTGAAATTCTTCAAGTTTAGAATTGATATTTAAGGTTTTTCCTTGATGAATTTCAATAACAATGCTACTTGATTATGATATTGAATTAATAAAAGAAATTGAACCAAATTTTTTTGATAAAGTGTCCATAGTACAATTTTCTTGAAATGTTCTATCCAATATATGATCAAGAGTATTTTTCCATGTAGCCCATTGGCTTCCAAGTTCTCTTAAGCACAAGAAAACACAATTGTTCTATAACTTCTTCATTCTGTTGGTAAACCTCTTTGAGTTCTGATAGAGATGGAAAATTTTATATATCATGATGTTTTGCACATATACTGAAAATTTCAATGTTATCTAAAGACATTCTCTTAAAGGATGTATTTTTCTACATTTTCGAACAAAAATAGTTAAGGATGCATTCTCTTCCTCTTTCTTTTTCTTGATTTTCTATGTATCTAATTGAGAACCAAGGTTAATGAGAATAGCATTTAAAAAAATGTCCAATAAATTGATAATTTAATCTCTATTTACACCACAAGTTGTTGATTTTTTGACTCTAGAGATAACATACCTAGGTACCTTTCCATATTTGGACTTTCCTCGAAAGATATGCGTACATAGGTCACAAATTTTTAGATAGTTTAAGTGAGAAATATCTCCTTTACCCATGAGATTAAGAAAATCAATCCATTAATCTCTAATCCCATGAAGAAAAATGACTTTAAGAATATCCAAAACTAGATTATTTGTCCTTGCTCTTTTAACATTATAATGACTTCTTTCTAATTAATACCGAAGAAGTTCATCCAAATTTTTTTGTCATTTTAAACATTTGTTCCCTTTTGACTCGATTTATACAATAATGATGATACTTTAAAAGAAACATTTTTTTCATTTCATCCCATGTTTCAATTTTATTAGTTCCCAAACCCATAAACGAACACAAAGAAGCATCTTTAAGGGTGGCTAGAAACAACTTAAGATTTTGAGAATCAAAAGAATAATCATAACTATGACATATTACATTAAATTTGAAAAGAAAAGTCTTTCGGTCCTCAATTATCATATCATGAATGTTGGGTAATGTTTATGGTGGTATGTTATTCATTTCGACCACTATTGTTGGATCCAGAATTCAGAACCCAAATTCATTTTCAACAGTTGATGTTCTTGTACCTTATGTACTTTCTTGTCTCTATTCCTCTCCTCCTCTAAGTCTTTTTTCCTCTTCTCGATTGCAAAATATTTCAGACATTGTGGCCTTGACCACTCGCACGACCTTTTTCTTTTGAGTTAAAACTATGACTTAATTGAAACTGTGGCATTGACAACAATTTTTTTTTTTTTAAATTTATATTAATTTTAATTTTTTATTTTTTATTTTTTTCATTTAATTTTTTTATTTATTTGATGTTCTTATTATTATTTTTAAAATTGTATTTTAGTGTTTTTTAAATTTAATTTGATAGTTTATTTTCTTTTAAATGTAATTTTTCAATTTTAGATTTGTTTTTTGATTGCTTTTTTTTAATATCTTTTCAAGGTATTCTTTTTCAATTCTTTCACTTTAGATTTTGTGTTTTAATTGTCAATTTTAATTATTTTTCCACTAAAAATTTATATTTTTTATTTTATTTTTATTTGTTAAATTTTTTTATTAAAAAATTGTAGTTTGCATTATTTTTCAATAGAAATTATTATTTTTTTTTTTCCAAAAGAAAATTTGTTTTTCTCCTTAAATTAAATAATTTGCTTAGGGGTATTTTCTTTTCCAATTTAATTAGTTTATTAATGTAAATTATTAAAAAAAATAAAATTAATTGATAAATAAATTTTCATAGTCAATTTGTGTTGTTTTATTTATGATGGTGCCAGTGGTCAAGGTCACAATTTTAATTTGGTCATAGTTTTAACTCAAAAAATAAAGTGGTGTCAGTAGTCAAGGGGCCAAAGTTGCAATTAGGTCATAGTTTTAACTCGAAAAAAAAGTAGTGCCACTGGTCAAGGCCACAATTTCAATTAAGTCATAGTTTAAACTAAAAAAAAAAGTGGTGCCAATGGTCAAGGACACAGTGTCAATTAGGTCATAGTTTTAAATTGAAAATAAATTGATGCCAGTGGTGAATTGCATAGTTTCAATTAGTTCATAGTCTTAACTCAAAAAAAAAATGGTGCCAATGGTCAAGGCCATAGTTTCAATTATGTCATAGTTTTAACTCAAGAAAAAGGTGGTGTTGCTGGTAGCATCACTTTTCAATTTGAGGTTCAATGTCAGGGTTCTGTCAGGGTTTCGTTCATAATGTCAAGGGTGTGGTTTCAAACAAGTCGCAATTTTAACCACCTCCAAAAAACGGGTGCTACCGATAGCAACACTTTTTGATTTGGGGGTTGATTTTTCCGTTTTTTAACCGAAAAATATGATATTTGTGTACTATAGTTTTCGTTTTGAAGTCACAATTCTCGTTAAGTTGGTAACTTTTTTATTAACCTACTGAATTATCAGTTACAATAACTATTAAAATATTTCACATAAACACAATTATTGCACTACTACAGAAATAGAGTAAATGCAATATTACACAAATATAATTAATGTAAAGATACATAAATGATTCCAGACACTTGAACCTTATTAACCTATTGAATTATCAATTGCAATAATTGTTACAATATTTCAATCATTTATGTGAAATGAAGTTAGTTGTAATAAAAACAAGATAATCTTTATTCAATTAACAATTTTGTGCACTAGTATTTGTATAGTATTTAAATACAAAATTCATAAATGGAATTGAAAGCTTATGAGAAAGTAAATGGCAATAATCAGAATAATACTATTTCTAAATCAAATTAAATCTAGTTAAAATTGAAGAAACATATACCTCACACTGGGGGTCCTCCCGGTTTGGTTCGCATTGCTAAAAAATGCTACAAAACAAAACTATGAATTAAAACTCACAGCACATAAAATTGGATAATCAAACGAAATTTGTATTAATTCAGTATTAGTAGAGGAACGCTACAATTGTTATATGTTATATCATATCATCCCTTGTAGGCTCTCAATATGGAGTATTTATACATTACAATGTTCTCTTTACATCCAAAACCTATGGATCCCTATAATAGATTTATCTAGAAAACTAAGCACATATCTTTACAAATCAAATTTTATAAAATCGTTGCTAGATGAGCTGAATTCGATGAACGATGTAGAGATAATTTCATGACACTGATGCATGAAATTCTCCTACTTGATTTTCTAACACCTCATGGATGATTTGGCACTTAATCAGTTCGAACACTCTGCCACTATCTTCTACATTGACTTAGATTTTGAATTCACTCCCACACTGACATGATTGACTTAGAATATCGATTGATAGTTAAGAAACTCTCTGGTGATCATTTATAAACTCCTCCAAGTCATCATCTGTCCCTTGGATGCGCACAACCATGTAAAGCTATGAATCTTCTACAAACAGTTTGGTCACTTCAAAGACATAAAATTTCTATAGAATTTGTGATTCCGTAGTGACTTATTAATAAATTGAGTTTTCATACTAATTTGCATAAGGAAAGGCAAAAGCATGCAAGAATAGAAAGTTTTACCTTGAATGTGTCCTTTCATATACATATCTTGTAGATAGAGGAATAACCATGAAAAAGAGGTTATAATAGAGTGTAAGAAAGTTCAGAGGCATATGTTTAGGAGGAATTTGAAGTATAAGAGTGACAAAAAAAGTTCAATTCAATGACCCAACACCCTCCATAACTCTATTTTCCATATCATTTTTCAAGTGTGCTTTGGGTTTTAGCCATTAGCCCCCATTGACGTATCTTTTCCCATTGCAGATGCATAGGAAGAGTCCTCCCATGCTCAAAATGAGGTTGATCGAGTAACCAAATTTGTTGAATGAATCCAGCACATCGAACAAAACATTCATGATATTTTGCAGAAATCCAATGCCAAGTACAAGCACTGCCATGATTAGCATCAGTTACCACATAATTTTAATCTAGGAGATAAGTTATGGTTTCATTTGCAGAAAGAGCGCTTCACAAGACCCCATTGGAATTTCCTCCCACTCTGATACGGGCCTTACACCATGACCAATATTGTGGGTGAGAATGCTTTTGAAATAAGTATTACCCTTTCATTAGCTTGCACCCCATGTTTAATGTGGAACTAATTTGACCATATTTTCTACCTCTCTTGGACACTTTGGACATTTTCAAGCACTTGGCCCCTAAAAAAATCAATCATGAATCCATTGAGAAGGAAAAAATGGATTAGATCGTGGACACCAAGACGAAGGGCACCCACTAGAAGAACATCCAACTCTATTAGGTCATCAAAGAAGGGGAGTTTCTTCACTAGGGTAAGTGGCTCACCAAGAGTTAGATTCAGCAGAAGTTTCCCCATCTGATGGATGAACTTAATGAAATGGGTACCATTTATTTCTAAGGGGTGAGGACTGATATAGGTGGATACTAGTCACCACCAACCTATTCCAATAATTTATATTGTTTCCATATCTTGTCATCTTTTCTACAGTTTTTTAGGTTCCAAACATCCCAGGCCATTGTGAGGCCCTCAATGACACGTTTTTGATGTGGAACCACCCAATATATAGACAAACGCATGTGTTAGGGAATTCATAACGTGTACTTATCTATTATAACTTTCCAACGGGCTACTAAGTGCCCCGAATGGAGATATTAGGAAAAAGTAACGCTCCTGGGAAGTTGACATATCAAGTAACAACATCGGGGCCCGCAAAACTTTTGTCGTTTCATCTTCTAAGATTAACATTTTTTATTTTTAGGGTTTTATCATTCATGATTTATGATAAAATTCCTTTTGACCTATTTATAATCAGCTTCTTACAAATGAGATTAGCCAACACATGTCTTTCTTCAGGGATAAACTACCACAATTTTATCTAGTTTGTGTGCTTTGCATTTTACAGTCTTTTGTATTCCATTCATTAATAGAATCTAGATTTAACTATATTTATGTTCTCTCTACTATATTTTTATTCTTACCTCATTTCTTTCTCAATATGCACATTTACAGAAGTTGCCTTCCGTAAATGCACATATATAGAAGTGGTCTCCTTCCATAAATGGGAATATACAAAAGTGTACGCCTTCCATATATGCATATATACAAAATAATTTTTGTAAATATGCATATACAGAAGTGCACATATATAGAAGGAAACTTTCGTAAATGCACATATACAAAATAACACATATACAAAAGTCACCACTGCGCATATACAAAATGCACATTTATGGAATCCGACCACTTTTGTATACGCAAATTTATGGAAGGCATATTCTGTATATCCAAGAGAAGAACTATATGGCCCCAATTGTGATGCATCCAAGTTGAGAGGTTTGGTCTCTATGATTTGAGGTTTGGTCTCTTTCTCAAAATTTAAATGTCCTTCAATAGTCATGATTTGAGATATCAAAGAATAATATTTATACCTAATTTATGTCTTGATTTGACTTATTGATATCCATAGTGCCTCACTGATTTCCATAAATGTGCATATACAGAAGCCAAGTTCCGTAAATGCACATATATAGTAGAACACATATAAAAAAGCCAAATTTTGTAAATACACATATACAAAAGTGTGCATATACATAAGCCAAATTTTGTAAGTGCGCATATACAAAAGAGTGCACATACAAAAGTCAGTGTTGCACATTTATGAAAGATGGCCACTTTTGTATATGCACATTTAAAGAATGTGGCTTTTGTATATGCACATTTACGTAACCTTCCTTCCATAAATGCCTATATATTGAAGTGAGCAACTTATGTAAATGTGAATATATGAAAGCATGAATATATGGAAGTGTTCATATATAGAAGTCAATGATGCGCATTTACAGAAGGTGACCACTTCCACATATGTGCATTTATGGAATATGGCTTCTATAAATATGCATATACCAAACTATGCATATACAAAAGCCAACTTCTGTAAATGCACATATATGGAAGCACACACATACGAGAATCACCAACTTCCATTGTGCATTTATGGAAGTTAGATTTCATATATGCACATTTACAGAAGTTTGTTTTTGTATATTCACATTTACAGAAGGAAACCACTTATGTATATGTGCATTTAGGGAAGGAAACCACTTCTGTATATGTGCATTTACAAAAGGAAACCACTTCCATAGATGTCTTCCGTAAATATGCATTTACAGAAGACATCTTCCATAAATGCACATATACAGAAGACATCTTCCATAAATGCACATATACAGAAGCTTCCTTATGTAAATGTGCATATAAGGATGTTCTCATCTTTTGTAAATGTGCATTTTGTATATGTGTAGTGCCAACTTCCATATAGGCACACTTCCGTACGAAAGTGGATGGATTTTGTAAATGTGCAATCTGTATAGTTCTAGTGTTGACTTCCGTATATGCATGATTTCACATATGCACATTTAAAAAATTTGAATTCTATATATACACATTTACTGAATGTGGCCTCTAGATATGAGCATATATGAAAGGAGACCACTTTCGTATATGAAAATTTACAGAAGGAAACCACTTTCCTCCTCTAGGAGATGTAGTATTTCTAGGATTTTGTATGGGTTTGTTAGTTGTTTCTATGCATTTCACTATTATATATTGTGAATCCATCATGATTTCTTTATTTATTTTCCTATTCTTCAGTCAAAGTCTTATGTGGATTCCTTATTGATGAGAAAATAATTTTCTTTTCTTATTCCCCTTCTCCTATATCTCCACAATGGGATCAAGGGCCTCTTAACCTTTATCCTTAGGATTATAGAAGGTGATTTCGACATCTGTATAGTTTTCTACTTATTCCATGCCCACTTGAGATTCTATTTCTACCATGGCATGGGAGAACTCATCTCCATGGGATGATTAATCTTTTTTTTTTAGATATTGCACGTCCTCTTGTGAATGGATTCTTCGTTCTTCCCATCTTGAATGGATCTATTTTGGAATTTGGACTAAAGGTGGCTCCTCAAATTTTTTCCCTGAAGGATATTGAGCACCAATATTTTGAGGTTAAGAATATGGATTCAAATCCTATTGAAATAGAAATTCAAATCTATTTGAACCTAGCTAGTTACTTCCATCATTTTATTTGGGCACACAGGATTGTTTTGTACAAGAGGAGGAACCCTTGGATAAATTTTGACCCTGAGTATTTTTTACACGAGAGGGATTTTGGCTTTTTCAACAACAACCTAAAACTGAGCCACCAAATTGACAATGGATCCTTATTTCTTGATTACAATTTTCCATTTGTGATCATTTTCTACGATCTGGGTTTGCTTAGGAATATTCTTCTTGTAATCTTTGGAAAAGTGGCCATATTCATGGAAAGACTTACATTTAAAGGGTAGCTTCTTAGAATCAATTTGTTGAATATATTGTGAGTGATCCAGGGAGATAAGGATTTGCCTCCAACAAACCTTTATCAAGGTCAACCTCAACATAAATTTTATCACAAGAAAACATATTCTACTTGGGTTCATCTTGATCTATGTACTGCACTACAATATTTTTGATGCATCTAATATCATCATCACTTCAATCATGAAGAGGAATATGAGGAATTCTCACCCAGACAAGAAAAATGGAGGGAATTCTCTTCTCTGGATTGAAATATGGATACTATCAATTCAAATACATTCATCTATTTACCAAAAAAGATGACCAATTTCAAAAAAATAGATCTTGATCTTCCTTATATTAAAATAGGAAGGCATAAAACCCCCTACCACAAAAGAACTGATGTATTTATCCTTTGATGTGTGTCTTCCAAGTCTGGTTACCATAGTTTTGGGTGAAGGCCAAATCTTGGTAAAATTCCCAATTAAGCCTGAATCTACAAAGGCCATTGATTTTCATTTGGATCAAGTTGGGGCCATCTTAACTTCTGTATTTTTCTCTATTCTCTTAACAAATTGAGTTGGTTGGGACTTAGAATTCCCTACATAAGAGGATATCATGGTCTGGAATGTTATATATTTATCATCAAGAGGGGGTAGTGACCCCACCTAGAGGTCACATCCATTTTCCTCAATAGTTAGAGATGGATTACACTAGATTTCATAGAGGGATTGTCAACAAAAAGTAAGTTTTTTGACTAGAAAAATAAAAAATCAATATCAATAATAAAAGTTAAAAGTTATTCTAATATTAATATTGATATGTTAACATAGATTGAAGACATTTCAAAAATTAATATTTATCAAAAAATTACAGAGAAGATTAAAAAAAATCACTTAGACATAGTTGTGGATTCACATTGATGCAACCAAATCAAGAACATTTCCATAAGGATGAAAATTTGGATGTTTCTTGAATCGCTCATATAGATGGAATAATTTTCTATAATAACATCCCATAGTATAGTCATGAATGTATATGTTATTAAGGACCTTAATAAGGATGTTTTATTTGTTGTAATAATGACCAATTTATAAATATTAAGTGAAATAATAGCATGACACATATTGAAGACATTTCAAAAATTAATATTTATCGAAAAATTATATATCAGAGTAAGAAACCAAAAGCCTTGTTTCGACATACCTATGGAGTCACATTGATGCAATTAAATGAATTTTTTTCCCAAAGGGTGACAATTTTGATGTTTTTTGAATCCATAATGTGCATGCAATAATGTCCTTAATAACATCCCATAGTATGGTTTTCAATATGAGAGCTTTTAAGGATGTCACTTAGGATGCAACTTTCTTGGTTGTAATAATGTCCAATTTATGACATTAACTAAGATGTTTCCCTAGTCATATATGTGGTCATAATAACATCCAAAAATTCACCAATGGTTACAATAAAAACCAACTTGTTCAACCATCAATGGGAGCTATATTTAATTTGGAAATGTTTGGGTTACAAAACACCTCAAATATTATAGGGAATGGACAATAAAGATTACAATTCATGTCTTATTTCTCCTTAAAAAATACAACAATCAGATTAGCAAATACAACTCACCAAATAACCTTATTTACTACCAGACAATATTTAAATATCTCGGAGCTTACCAATCAACTATTGGACCTTCTTTATCTAATAAATCCTTCTAATATTGACTAGTCTTATATGAAGGATTATCTTGCTTGGATAATTTTAAGGATGGAAATTTGTATTAAAATGTAGAAACATGGGCTAATCTTACTATTCCTTAATATGAAAAATGTAAAATGTTTGGTGAA